>CAUYQG010152982.1:0-27903 GCA_963574415.1 Tarsius wallacei
CCGAGTAGCCGGAATTACAGGCGCGCGCTACCACGCCCGGCTAATTTTTTTTGATTTATTGTAGAGATGAGGTTTCGCCTGCCCAGGCGGGTCTCGAACCCGCGGGCTCAGGCAATCCACTCATCTCAGCCTCCCAAAGCGCGGGATTACAGGCTGAGCCACCGAGCCCGGCTAGAGGTCTTTTTTTTTATTACTAGGGTATGACCCTTTAGAAAATGTTCTTTACTTCTAAAGTAAGGGAGTTCTAGAGTCTCAACTGAATGCCCAGTATGCTCAGTTAAGTCCCTTCCCTCTGCTGGTTTGGAACTCTAGTGTCTTCTGGCACTGTGACCTCCAGAATGTTTCTGCTTTCAGCCCAGTACCAGCCACCACTGGATAGGCATTTTGAGTCTCTTTCTGTGCAGGGCCAGCTCAGTTTTCTGCTAAGACCTGCAATAACACCCACATAAGCTTCTGGGGTCCCACTGTGTTCAATTTCCTTCTCTTTGGTAGATTTCTCTCAAATTCTAGCACTCGAATTCTATGCCCTCTCAGCTCAGCTCAACTTCAGCGTTCTGCTTGGGCTCCTCAGCTGCACTCCATAATGAAGAACATGTACTTACGAGGTGTGAGGATTATAAAAGCCTCTGATAAGGTGTTGACCTTCTTATTAGGACCATAGTCTTGCTCTGCCTCTTTTCCAGTTCTTCAAAATAGTTGCTTCATTTATTATTTTTACTTGCATTTTATAGTTGTTTATAGTTAAGTGGGTAGAACTTCTGATGACAACTTTTTTCACATGGCCATGGTGAAGTCACCATTTGTTGAGTTTTTATTTTCCATAATTTTATTTAATTTCTAGAAGTTTGAGTGTGTTTTATGAGTGTATTTACTCCTTAATTCTTGTTAATGCTCCTTAATTCTTGTTAATGTCTTGTTTTTGCTCATTTTGTGATGTCTTTTATTTTGCTAAACATTTCAAACATATTGATTTAATATTTTTGTCTTACAATTCCAAAATCTGCAATCCTTGGTCTATTAAATGTGTTATTCTAACTGCTACTATCTCACATTCATGATGGTTTGGTATCCTGGGTATTTGTTGATCTTTTGAGATCATTGTTTGATCTTGATTTATCAAAATCTGCAAGGTCAACAGAGGGGAAATCTTCCTCCAAAGTGCAGCTACTTCTTCTGGCTGCCAGAGGTTGTGACTAGCCAGAGACCACTCCAACACCCCTCAAAAGTCTTGACCCAGTTCTGGCACCTAAGGCTTTCCTCTCCCATCTCAACCATATCCTATTGCTCCCATGTAAATAGCTTGCAGTTATCCATATCTGTTGCTAGGGAACCACCCAGCATCCGTCATAATGTTGGCTTCATCTACCTGCCACTTTAGCCCTGGTTGTTGTTGTTGTTCTTCTTCTTCTTCTAAACTGGGATGGAAAAATAATTGAAAATTTTCCTTACACTTTGTGAGAAGGATAATTCTTTAAGAGGTATATCCTCTTCAGAATGATTTATGTGGGAGGGTCTGTCAGAGCACTTAGTCAGCAATAGTGTCAGAAATGGACATTGCTCTGTTATCTACATTCATCTGCTTTTCCATGGGACAAATATTCATATCTCATAATATGCTAATTTATATTGGATTTTGTAATTACACAGAGTGACATTCAAGATTAGAGTTTTTAAAATACTTATGCACATTGGAAGTACATAAAATAAAAGGAATGTATTTTCATGAGTCTTAAAATGAATGAGGAGCCCTAGCTAGAAGAATGCAAACAAAGAAAGCAAGTATTAGGTCTATCTTGTTGACAGCAAGAGAGATACTAGGAGGGCAAACTACTAATGCATCAACTTGGACTTTACATTTAATGCGGCACCAAATGCATGCTTATTTGATCCAAACATTTATCTCCTTATGTACAACATATGCAGAAGTAAACTGTATGTATGCACTTACCTCTAGAGGTCCTGTTGGTTAGAATTAATCTGGGGCAGGGGCTTAACAGACAAGTGCTTGCCTAAGGAAAGACAGGAAATAAGTACTGGTTTGAATGAATAAATGGCTGCAAGCAAATTGTGATAATTACCAAACTGAGTTTCTAGAATTTAGGTTCTTTACAGCTCATCTGAGGCACCAGGGAATTTTGGCGCAAACAGTTGTTTCCCTGGTTATGTGAGAGAAGGCTCAACTGAGTCTGACTTGATGCACCTGTCACATTTCTGAGTGCCTGTCTCCATTTGGTTCTCATACTCTAAGAAGGCCATGACTACCAAGAGAAGGTGGGGTTCTCAGTGCTGAAACTGAAGAGGTACTCTTCAGGATGAAGCAGAAAGAGGAAGGGCTTGGGATCATATACACCTGAGTTTAAACCCAAGACCTGCTCTGTGCTCTGTAGCTTGGAAAGTTTCCTTAATCACACAGAATTTCAACTATCACCTGAAGACTGTGATTAGAAACCTCTCTATGGCTATAGAAGGATGGTAATACATGAGATATTGTACATTAAAGTGCTTTGAAAACATGTTCATACGACATGAAGGAAACATGGTTAGAACAAGGCTGCCGAATGTGTTTTGATTTGCTCATTTATATTGGATTTTGCACGTATACACGTCAGTCTTCTCAGGATCCTTAGTTTCAAGGAAAATAGGAGAGAACAAACTTGAGTTTACCTTCCAAAGTAACTTAGCAGTGGATCTGAATCAGAAAATGTTTAAAATGGTTAAGTGAATTCATTCTCTATAAATTAGGTTAAACACACAAAGAAAAAAAGTAATTTCCCATTCTGCTGCTTTCTGGAGGATATTTAACTATGGGGAGTTATGATTCTGAGAACCCTCAGGCTCATGAAAAATGTGGCTATTTGCATATTGGACCTCAGAGACTTCTCCTTCTATAGCTGCTGCTTTGCTCATACCCTCAGGGTTGGAAAAGCCAAGGTATTCTGGGCCAAGCAAGTTGTGTTTATTAAAAACAAGAAAATAAATAAAAATAAGACAAAGCAATAAAGTAACACTAGGCTGAAATCAGGTGATGCTGAGGCCGGTCTCAGCTCTGCCTGCCAAAAGCAGTGTGGCTTTGAGCTAGGGAAAATTCATCCAGGCTGGTTGAATCTTTCTTGGCTCTATTCTTTTTCTTGTCTGAGTCTGTAACACCTGACAAAAGGGGCTTGAGCTACTTTCTGATGACCAGGGAGTTGTTCCAAGCATCATCTTCCTCCTTCCACGTTGAATCCGTTCCCTTTTCCCAGGTGTCCTGGATTCCATCCACCAACTTGCATGAGAGATGTGCTTCACTTTTTGGGTCATTTTCTCCCCGGATGCTGTTCCCTTCCTGGCTTCATACTCTACAGCCTCCTAACACACGATGTTCTGTCTCAGTGCCCAAACTGGGCTCCTGATGGTGTTGCTCAGGCCAGTAACACCTAGACCCAACATTGATCTTGGCAGGTGGATTGTCATCTTGATGTTCACACTCTAAATGCTTCAGAAAACATTCCAAATTTATATTTGATTGTAAAGGATTTCTTCCTTCTCCATATCTAATCACTCTTTTTCTCACATGTGGAACTGAACACATTTCAGTCATGTCTTATCTCCCCACTATACTGTGAGGTGGAATCAACAAGGTGAAATCCATATATGATTTGTTTTGCATCTTCTCATTGCCAGTTCATGGTGGCAGCTCTTATCTGATGCCTTTGTTAGTGCAGCCTCCTCTAATGGAATCAGGGCTAGAACCTCTCCTCCTTTTCATACACTGGGCACTTGCATGTGTTATTGTGTCTCTGAAATGCTCTTCTCTTTCTGCATTTGGTTAATTCCAACTCTTCCAGTCCTATCATCATTTACTCAAAAAACATGGTTTTCAATTGCCTGCAGATCTCAACCCCATCACTCCTGTGTATCTGTTTTCCATGGTGCATGGCTTGGTGTATTCTACTCTTTATTGTAATATTCTTAGCTCTATGATAACAGAGAGAGTAGCTAATTTTCATTTTGCTCGCCATATTATTGCCAGCATTTATAATTATATATTTGATCACATTTATAATTATATAATTATAAATATATTATATATTTGATTTTAAAAACAAAATAAATGGTTCACTAGCAAACAACAAACTTTTATTAAAAGCATGAATAAAGAAATAGTTGCAGGGCTTCATTGTCTTCATCAGTGACTACGGCAAGGTCTTCCCTTCTTGGTCACCCAAACAATTCTGGTTCACTTTGGAAAACACAACTAAGGACTCACAGTTTTCCAGCTCCTGCAGGCCTCCTGATGTCAGAAAATTGCTCTCCCTGCAATGAAAACAGCGGGCATCAAGTCTACAAGCCTGTACATAAAAGCATCCATTATCCCTCGAGCCAAATGTCACTGCTGGAATGGCTTCCAAATGCTGCCAAAAAGAACATTATTAATAACAGTAATGATAATAATAGTGATCGTAATAACACATATTAAACTTTAATTTATATGACACCCAAGCTCCACAGCTCTGGGAGGGAATCATTCTCACAGCAAAGGGGAAGAAATAAAGCGAAACTCCAATTGAAAGGAAATATGATACAGTGTGGGCACAGAGCCAGGCTTTAAGCTGCTTTGTGGGGATAGAAAAAGAAAAGGACCTCACTAGGCTTCAGAGTAAGCTAAGCTTGATAGTTCTGAATTTCAAGGACACAACTGAGAGAGGTAGAAACATGTGTATTAGTTTCATTTCAAGATAAGTGTTCTTCCTCAATGTAACCCAGAGCTTCTAGTATATAGTCCTAGAAGCCCCTGAATGATTCAGGGAGGAGAATTGTCTCAAGGCAGTCTGTGTCTATGTCTACACTGGGATGCTATGGAGACTAAGATTGGATAGGTTGATGAATCAGAGGCCCAGGCTATGTCTACAGACAATGGTCACACATTTGGGAAGTAAAAAAGAAAAATTAAGTGGATGTTTCGGTAGGTTATTAGGACCACTATTTTCACACATACCAGAATTTAATTACTCTAAAATGGTAAAGCCAAAAAGATGAATAGCTTTCATTTATTATAGCAATACTGTGTAATGTTGATAGTATGGACCTTGGAAATCTGGCAGATTAGGTTTTAGTCATGCCTACTCTGTTTACTGTGGAATCTTGATTATGTCATGTAAATTCCCTAAACCTCCATTTCATAGAATTGAATTGAGAGCAAAAATATAATATTGTTCGGGGTTCTCCAGAGAAATATACACCAGGGTGCCATAAAAATGTATACACATTTTAAATGATGCTAAGAAATATTTGCCATAATCATAAATGTCTAGACACTGATGATAACCACTTTGAATACCTCTTATAATTGCAGAAGTCAAACAATACTTGTATTCATCTTATTGAGCATTAAAATTTTAATACAGTTTCTCCTTTCTTAAAATATGTATACATTTTTTGTCACCCTCTGTATAAATGAAATAGGAACAGGCTCATACTGTAAGTTCAATGATTTGTTATCTGCAAGGGAAGCCAAGAAAGCTGGTGGTGCAATTCAGGGCCCAAAGGCCTGAGAGCCAGGGAAGTTGATGGTCTAAGTCACATTCCAAGAGTAAAGACCCAAGAAACAGGAGCACTGATGTTCCAGATCTGGAGAAGATGGATATCACAGCTCAAACAGAAGCAAGTGTCACTTCCTCCACCTTTTTTGTTTCATTTGAGCCCTCAACAAATTAGATGACGTCCACCCACATTGGTTAGGGTAATTTTCTTTACTCAGTCTACTGATTTACATGCTATTCAGATATACCCTCAAAGATATACCCAGAGTAACGTTTTGGAAGCTATCCTTAGCCAAGTTAACTTAACACATCAAATTAACCATCATATGGAGTTTAACCTCATTGGTTAAAAAATGCTCAGTGAGAATCTCCCATTCAATAAAAGGTTATTGAGTGCTATGAAATAGTTCGCACTTGGAGGAAAATAAGACAATAATCCAACAGATAGCTCTCTCTACAGGACTAAAATTTAATAAACATTTACAAAGCAGGTCTGTGTAACCATTTTTAAGTTGAATAGATCTGTTGGAAACTTTATTTTTGAGCCTGAGAACTTGGAGACAGAACTCTTGCCTGCTTGATATCTGGGTATGATTTGGGGCTTGAAGGAGTAGCCAGTGGCAGGTAATTCATTTTTTAAAAATTAAAATTGTTTGTTCCCCTGCCACATCCTCCCCAGGGTGAATTATAATTCAAGGGTGTCATCCTTTTCTAGGTGTCAGTCCTTTTTATTAGAGCTAGATCTTGAATTTATATTTGGATCTTAAATCTATAGCAAGTAACAAGAATGATTTTTTAAATATGATGTGCTACATGCATGTGCTAAAAATTTCAAACTGCCAAAATGATACACAGTTGGGCCAGGATGTGGCTCATGCTTGTAATCCCAGCACTTTGGGTGACCAAGGCAGAAGGATCACCTGAGGCCAGAAGTTTGGGACCAGCCTGAACAACATAGCATGACCTTGTCTCTACAAAAATGAAAATTTAAAAAAATAGCTGAGCATGGTGGCCTGCAGCTGCAGATTCAGTTGCTGAGGTGGAAGGATTGCCTGAGCCCAGGAGGTTGAGGCTGCAGTGAGCCATGATCGTGCCACTTCACTCCAGCTTGGGTGACAGAGACTCTGACTCAAAAAACAAAAAAGATACAAAATTTAATTAAATTTTTCTCCCTTGCCAAACTTTGATAAATTCCTTCTCACTCACAGTTAAGAGTTCTTTGTTTACCCATTCATAATTTTTCTTCTTTGAAGTTATTTTAAAGTTTGATTTAACCAACATAACTATGTATATTATAAACATCTTTAAAAAGGTCAAATTACTTTATCATAATAGTATATGATATTATTAAATGAATACTATGTGCTAGTCATTTTTAAAAGTACTTTATATGCATTATTACATTTAGTTTTCATAACAACTAATTTACAAGCTGTGTGTCTTGAGTCAAGTTCCTTAACTTTTCTAAAGACCAGTGTCTTTCTATGTGAAATGGAGATAGCATAGCCATCCTAGTAGGGCTGCTGATCCATGTGCAATGTTCTGTATGGTTTCTGGCACCTAGTAGGGACTCCACCACAGTGACTATAGCTGCTTTCCCAACCCTTGTCTCCTCCCTAATAATACTCAAGACTAGACACCATTCAGGTCATCTTAGCTTGTGTTGTATAGAATGTTCTCACTGTTTTAATCTTTTAGGTTGATTTTTTCTGGATAAATATGTCTGATATATACTAGATAAATATTATTTTGTGAGTCCTGAACATACAGTTGTTTATTATTATTCCAAGCACTAGGTAGAGAGATTATTTTCTGCTTTTATTATTTTGTTTTCCATGTAAAAAAATCCCTTAAAGTTTTAGACCCATGGGCACTACTAAGAAATAATAATCCAGAATTTTGATTTTATTGACTGACCCTCCAATTATAGCTTGAGACAAAGCTGGCTGGATAATCCTTTTCTCCATGCTAGGACATTAAATTATGTGGTCATAGACAAATTCAAATAGCAAAATCAATGTCCCTAAAGTTTGAATTTGAAAAAAACAATTCAGAACTCTCAGAATAGGCTCCTAGAACTTAAATAACTTAAATAACTGTCCCATTTCTCCTCAGAAAGATCACAAACTCACCATTGACCAGGTTGTTCAAGTCCCACATTGAGGATCTGTCAATAAATTATTTTCTGATTTGTGGACTTTTTTGTTTTAGAAAGTCAGAAAAATATAAATTTAATAAACATTATCCTTTTTAGAAAACATGTTGATTGAATGTTATTGGATATTATGCAAAAAGAAAGACACAAATCAGTAGGAAAGATAGTTTGAGAACTACAGTATTTGTATTGCCATTTTTGTCACTTTAGCTGTAGCTAGGTATTCTCTAGAAGGTGTTCCCTTCCACAGATGAGGAAGGGAAAAAGCATTTTAGAAAGAGGGAGAACTATCTGCAAAGGCATGAAAACATGAAACAGCATATTCCTTTTAAGAAACTCAAAGTAATTCTGTTTGGCTCCTAGGAGCCTTCTGGGGAATCCTGTACACATTCGAAGGGCTTTGGTTTATTTGGTATCAGTGAGGAACGACCAATATACTTGAGAACAGGAGAGTGATGTGATTAACTTTCCATTCTACTAAAATAAGTCTTTCAATAGACTTACCGAATAGATGAATTAGATAAATATTGAATTAAATTATGTCAAAATATTAAATAAACAGTTATTATAAACATTAGATTGCTATTTGTAAAGTTAAATTAAACTATTGCTAGATTGCAAAAGGGGCTGACTGAAGGCACAGGGAATTGGTTAGGAGGACGTTGAAATAGTTGGTATGAAGAATAATAAGTAATTGAAAGAGGTGAGTGGTAGTAAGGGAATAGCAGAGGAGAACAGATGAGTAAATATTCTTGATGTGAGGCCTGTGACCTCAAATACTTTGAATTATCCTAAACAGAGAGAGAGTTTAAGGAAATGGAATGGACAAGACTGACAGCCCAATCATGGGTGGATGGTGAGGGTGTGGTATAAGTTTATGGTTCTCTTCGAGGGCATCTGGGGGAAGATGAGAATCATCAATATAGACAGAATAATTGAAATGAATGGATATTTAAAAATTGTCCAAAGTAGATTGTAATGAGGTGGATCATGGAACCCAAGGGAGGAGTGCATGAACTTTTAGCACAATAAAGTTTAACACCTAGTGGGTAATTATCATGGTTCTCACATTGTTTAAAATGTATTACATGTATTTATTCATTTAACTTTCCACAATAAACTTATTACTGAACACATTTTACATATGAGAAAAGTAAGTTATAGGGAAATTAATTACCCATTTGATGTCTAGATTCAGAACCAGACTACAGCAATCTAACTTGAGGGATTTTTCTCATAATCACTCTGCATATATCTTTTCAGCGTAAAGATAAACGTGAGACCAGGTAATTGTTGAATTTAATACACATTGGTTAAATTGGTGAAGGCTGCAGAATAAGCCAACAAGATTCTCACCCAAGCATGTCATGTTCCCTTGACAAGTTATTTAAACTCTCTATTTCAGGTTTGTAAAAAAATTTTGAAATAAATACACAATTGGGATTGTCATGAATTGGTACACATATGGCACTTAGACAAACATCTGATACTTGTTAAATACTTAAGACATCCAGGTTACTCAGAGAATGAGACAAAGACTATCTTCTGCCTTTATTTGTTTTCTTGTAATTTTATTACACAATATTTAGAGAATATATGTTATATGATTTTAATTTTTATTGCTTAGCTGACATATAAATATTCCATGTATGTTTGTAAAGAAAATATATTCTCTGTTTGTTGAATATAGGATTATATTAATTAAGTGCATGCACACACACACACTCAAAATAAGATTGGTTTATTGGCTGGCTTAAAATCTGTATTCTTATTTATTTTTACCTCTTTTGCTTATCAGGTTTTAAGAGAAATATTTATGTATATTTTTTATTTTTTGTTGTTATTTTCTTCTAATTTTTCTTCAAATTTACTTTGAATCTAAATTGATTGCTGCATAGAGGCTTACAATGGCTATATGACCTTGGTGAAGTATTCCTTTTTAAAAATTTCACCATTTCTTTTTACTCATTTTGTTTATTTTGATAGATATTAATGTGGTTTTGCCAGATTTCTTTTGACCAATATTCGCTTGGTGTATGTTCTTTTATTCCTTGATTTAAAGTATTTATATGCTGATTCTATTTTTTTGCCAGGTCTTTTACATCTTATTAAGTGTGATAATTATGATACCCTCTACCTTAAAACCTTTCCAGACTTTCTAACCACACATATTATAAGGTTCAACTTTCTTACCATAAATTACAAGTCCCAACATAGTAGACCCCCGGCTATTTCTCAGATTTTGTTTCCTACAAATCCCCTCCTCACTTTGCTCAACTACACTGGCCACCTTATTGCTTATATTAACACGCCAAGCATGTTTTTCTCTGGGGTCTTTGCACTTACTTTGTCTTCTTATACAGACATCCTTCCTTCAGTTATTATTATGGCTCACTCTCCTGTAAATTCAGCTCTCTGACCACATTTTAATTCATCTGATAGGCCATTCTTGGCTTTCCTACCTAAATAGGACCTTTGCCCCACAATCACTTCCTACACATTCACCCAGCTTTATTTTTCAAAAAGACTTTGTATTGTTTTCTAGGGCTGCTGTAACAAATGTTCACGACTGGGAAGCTGAAAGCAACAGAAATTTATTCTCTCAGATCTGAAGCTAGAAGTCCAAAGCCAAGGTGTTGTTACAGTCATGCTCCGAAAGACCCTAAGGAGTCTTCCTTGCCTCTTCCTAGCTTCAGGTGGTTGCTGGCAATTCTTGGTGTTCCCTGGCTTATTGATGCATCATTCCAGTCTCTGCCTCCATTTTCACATGGTCCTCTTCCCTGTGTGTTTATGTCTTCTCTTCTCTTCCTATATGGATATCTGTCCTTAGATTTAGGGCCCATCCTAATTCAGTCTGACATCACCTTAACTAATTTTATCTGCAGAGACCCCATTTCCAAATAAGGTCACATTATGAGGCTCTGGGTGGATGTGGATATTGGAGAACACTATTCAATCCACCAAATACTTACTTATATTTGATTTATATGTATGTATTTGTTTGTTTGCTTACTATTTCACCCTACAAAAACGTTCATTCCAGGAGAGTAAGAAATTAATCTCTTCTGTTCACTGGTGTATCTACAGTGCTTTGTGGATGGTAAATCAATATCTCTTAAGTTAAAAATTCTTTTTCATGTATGAATATTGTGAACAATACATTAAAAACAAATGTGAAGATCCAATCTTTGTTGTGACTAGACAGATATATGAGGTTATTTCTTTGTTTTGCATTTTATATTTGCATTAAATATAAAATGCAACTTTTTTTGGTTACCCACTGTTTTCACTTTCTGCTAGAAAGATTGAGTTTTATCCAAATCTATTTCCCTTTTTTATTTGGAACTTATCATTTATTGTAATTATTTCATGGTTCCCTTCAATTATAGCAGGCATTCTTACAAGGTTCAACATTAAGCGATACTTTTATTCTCCTCCCTTGTAACAGAATCTACCATACAAGTTCCAAATCGTTATAAACCAATTCAAATTATCATCCTCATCATTTTTATTCTTATAATTAATACTTAAATTTATGTTATCTGGTATGGAATACTGGGCTCTTAAGAAAGTATAAATGTCTTAAAAACAAGCAAACAAACATAAAAAAACACTTCTAGGCCAACAAACCCAAGTCTAAATTCAAATGCTTTCTTAAAAAAAAAGATAAATTTGTAGTTCTTTCCATGAGAGAGAGGAAGAACATATGTCTGCCTAATACAAAATAATTTTTTAAACTCATAGATTTACCAATCTTATTTGCTTATCTGTGCTTATTTGATTCCACTCTTTTTTTCTACTCTCTGCCCTCAAGTCCTTTTATTCTGGAATATATTTTTAATGTAACATTTTTGAATAACAGAGTATGTGAACTGATCCAAAAATGTCTTTATGTTGCTCTCACTTTTGAATGGTAATATATCTGGCTCTAGAATTCTGAGTTGACAGTTACTTTCCTCAGAATTTTGAAGATACTATTTTGTTGTTTTCTGGCACCGCTGTTGCTGATGAAAAGTTCACTGATCACTGACAGTCTATTTGTTGTTCCTGGAATTCATAATCAACCTCTCTCTCTCTCTCTCTCTCTCTCTATATATATATATATATATATACATATGCACACAAGTATATATCATTCTCATAATCGTATATAAATATATAATTTATTTTTTTTGATGTGCTGCAGTTTTGTTTTGTGTCTTTTTCTGAATTTATATTTCTAAGAATTTGTCATTTGTCAAGCTGGAGACATGTCTTTCTTCAATGCTGAAAAGCTTCTCATTTAACTCATCAAATATTAGCTTCTTGCGTTCTCTGTATTCCATTCCTTTGATATATGTATGTTGGAGTTTCTTAATCTCTCTCTGCTCCTGATTTTTCATGTCTATCTTTCCTACATACATGATGTTTTCATCAGATATTTTCGTTTAGAAGAAATTTCATATTAAAATGTCATTTTAATCATGTTTTGTTAGGGTTAAATTTATTCTGATTAAATTTAAATAATCATTTGCTTATTTTTGAAAGTTTTAATTTGAACATTTTCAAATTTGCTTTTTCTTTTTCAGATTATATCACTTTTATTAAACATAAATTTGCTACTTTAATTTTTTTATCACTTTAAATATATTTAATAGTTTTTTCTAGTTTTTGTTGATGTTATTGCTGTTGATGCTGTTATTTCCAATTCTTGAGACATTTATTCTCATATTCTCATATTCATTGTACCTGACAATCACCTCATGATAGCTTATTTCTTTATGGCTGCAGTTCTTTTTTTTTTTTTTTTTTTTTTTTTTGCGTTGGAGTCTCACTCTGTCACCCAGACTGGAGTGCAGTGACCGCTCCCGGCCACTGCAGCCTAGACCTGCTGGGCTCCGGCAATCCTTCAGCCTCAGCCTTCCAAGTAGTTGGAACTACAGGCGCGCGCTACCATGCCCGGCTAATTTTTGATTTATTGTAGAGATGAGGTGTCGCCAAGTTGACCAGGCAGGTCTCGAACCCGTGGCTCAGGCAATCCACTCACCTCAGCCTCCCAAGGCGTGGGATTACAGGCTGAGCCACCGAGCCCGGCTATGGCTATAGTTCTTATTGGGCTTCATTTTTAACCAGTTCTCTCCCCACCTAGCCATGTAGGCCACAGTGGGAAATTTTCTAATTGCTTCTAGAGGACCATGGGGTTTTCAATGGTACTAGATTAATTTTTATGTTAATTTATGAATTTTTTTGCTCAGGCCTGAGGCTCAGTTTCACACTGGTGCCTTTTATTCACATCCAATGCACTTGACAGAGTCAAGTTTCTTTATTATTTTTCAAATCAGCAAGCAGAGTTTTTATAGAAGATAAAATTCTTGAGAAATCTGGAATTTATGCAAGGGCTCTGCTTTCATGGTCCTAAACTCACATTTCCTGTATCTCCTGAAGAGCAGAACCCTAGTTTTTGTTTGTTTGTTTGTTTGTTTGTTTGTTTTTGAGTTGGAGTCTCACTCGGTCGCCCAGGCTTGAGTACAGTGGCACGCTCAAGGCCACTGCAGCCTCAACTTATAGGGGTCAGGTGATCCTTCCGCCTCAACCTTCCAAGCAGCTGGAACTACAGGAGTGTACCTCCATGCCTGGCTAATTTTTTGATTTATTGTAGAAATGAGGTCTTGCCAAGTTGCCCAGACTGGTCTCAAACCCCTGGGTTCAGGCAATCCTCTCACCTCGGCCTCCCAAAATGCTGGGATTATAGGTGTGAACCACAGTGCCTGGCCAGACACTAGTTTTTACCATGTGTTTAGACAACACACATCTTAGTCTAAAGCCCTGAGGGCCCTTGCAATGTCAGTCCAGTCTTATCTTGCTGGCTTCACTTCTCTTTTTATAACTGCAACCTATGAATTTCCATTCTTTCTTTTAAGTTCACTTTTGTGTCAAACGGTTTGTTATATTTTCTCAACATACATATGATTTTAATAACGGGGGGAACACTATCTATATCATCTTGGACCTCTCAGATTGCTATAGACATCCCTAATATTTTGTGGAGTTGCAGGAACTAGAGACAGTCCTCATGCAGACCTTAGAATATCTTGCTTAAGAGCAGCAGGATGTGATAACAGTCTGTAAATTCCACCTGACAAATAATGGGTTGCTTTACCTGGTGGTCACAGAGGCCTTGTTAAGGGTAGTTTAATGAATACCTCTTACTAATAGAATCTTTTTATTTTCTTTTTCATTTTTATAATATCAGAAATGAATAAGAATTATTGTAGAGATTGTGAAATCTGATCTAACATAGACACAAGCATCAAGTAAAGAGTGAGATCCATGGGACTGGGACATGTTATGCAGTGTTTTTTTTTCTTCGTCTGATTCTGATACCACTCCTCTGCTGCCCTTGGATTCTAATGTGTGAACAGAGCAGCACTTGACCCAGATATTTTCCCCCTCATCTCTATCCCCTGAATCTAGGATGAGATTTAACATTTGGTTTTCCTTCCCCACCCCCCTCACAAATATGTATTTACTGAAGAGTCTGTAAGAACAAAGGGAGAAATTTCTTGAAATAGAGGGTCTGTATCCTCTGAACAGCAGGGATGAACAGGCAACCAGTCTTTGGGTGGTTTCCCAGAAACTGGATTTCTGGCGTGCCTGGCTTGTCTCTCCTGGAAAATGCTTTTGTATCTCACCATGAACAGTAACCTCTTCTTTCTTTTTCTTTGCCTGCCCATAGCCTGCCAACGTCATTTGAAAGAACATAAATAGCTATACCAGGCATGTCACTTAATCAGATCAAAGAGAATTTTATTTTTTTAGAAAATTTCATCCAAAACATTAAATGATTTGAATTCTTTCTCATTGAATAAGAAAAGCTTTCACCAGCTAGTGTGGAGGGAAAAGAGCCAGAAAGCTCCTGCACAGATGTTCAGTCTTTGTGCAGTCTTCTCTTTTTCAGAGAGTAGAATGAAAACAAGGTTTCAGAAAGGAAAATGAAAACATGACAACTGAGAAAAGCTGTTAATGGAGTCTATAAGCACTAAGGTTTTCTACATCCAGTAAATATTCAAGCTAGTTGCTCTGAAGTCCGTAGGATGAATGCTCCTCTTGGTCTGAGACGTTTTACACAATTCACTGTCCCTAGCAGAAACTGGTATTCGACCTTGAATATTTATTAGTATTTTCTTCATTTGTAACCACTTCCAACCAGCAAATCCTAGATGAATGTGTGCATGTGCTGGATAAAACCACGTTTCCTATTCTCTCTTGAAGAGTGATATAGCTGAATGACCATGTTCTGGACAGTGGTATGCAAATAGAAGTGTCATTTGTGATTTGAAGAAAATGTTTCCAATGGGAGTGGGTGTTTGTTCATCCTCTTCCTTCTTGCTGGAAGACATGATGGCTGGTATGTGAGCAGCCATCTTGGACTCTAAAAGAAGCTGTGTGTTGAGGGTGGTAGAGCAGCAATGAAGAAGTGACTTGGGTCTTAACAAATTCAACTCCCCTAGCTACCCCACATTGCCAATCTTTATATCTACTCTATTGGTATGTGAGAAGTATATTTGTACCTAGTATAAGTGTTAGCTGGATTCTCTGTCATTCTCAAGATGGACTTTAACTTGACTAATACATCTGCAGTTTTTGTCTTGCTCCGTTTAACTGTCTAATAGCATTTAAAACAAAGTTCACACTTACTCCTTTAAGAAATCAAAGAAATTGTTCTGTAGGTGGATTCTCCAGTACAAAGTGGACCTTGGAGTGCTGTGGTTTTTTCAATGTGAAGGTTGTAATGTGATCATTAAGCAGTTATTGAACACCGACATGGTGCATTTTCCATTCCCTGATTTCCTGATTACCTTTTTTTTAAAAAAAAAAGTACAAATAGCTTATTAAGTTAAAGTAACACAAATTTAAAATACACACTCCATTAATGGGGAGTAGGTTGCAATGCAAATTTTACAAATAATTTAGAAAGAATACCATTTCGAGAGCAATTTGCTGAAGTTTTTTTCCCCCTAGTTGACTTCAGACTGGGGAAAACTAGCACTTTAATTACAAACTAGACAAATACAGTCTTTGAAATCTTGTTTAGTGAGCTCAGATATAATGAGCTTTCAGAAAGTAGTAAGAAGGAAGATGATAATTTATTTATATGGGTTTTGCTTCTTGGTATTTTGTGTTTTGTATAGTTGTCTATTAAGACTTAAAGGCACTGTTTCAATATAAGGCAGAAACATGCCAAGAAATCCATTTTTATGAAGAGTATTCTAACCCCTGGACTGTATAAAGTCTCCATCATCAGTATCATGGAGCTACAGTAATGTTAAAACTAAGAATGTGTTCGTTAATAACAAAGTTTGCCTGTTGAACATCAACCATAAAGGAGATTTGTCTATAATATAGATTATGTTCAGTCCTAGATCTGACCTGCTTATGTGGTCAATATCTTTCTTGTTCAGTTTCTTAGGCTTTCTGTATTCTCTAGAAATAGAAGTCAGAACTAAGGCCTCTAGAGTGTTGTTGGTGGTATCAAGAGGTGGTTTTCATATTTCACCCAGATGGCCAATTTAGGATATTCCATCTGTCTGGGAGAGTGGCAGACACCCAGTGCAGTAGTCTATTGTTCACTTTTCTTCAGAGCGAATGTTCCAAGAAGATAAAACCACCCCGTCTTCATCATTGCTGCATTCTCAGTTCCTAGTACAATAACCAGTATGTAGCAAATGTTCATAAATATTTGTCTGAATAACAAATAACTCCTTTATATTCAGAATAAACTTTGGGCTATTTTGCATGACATTCAAGACCTTACAAAATCTGGCTTTACCTCCTTTACTGAATTCGTTTCCTACTGTCTCCTGATAATGACAGAGCAACCGTATTGAAGTCATCCTGTTTTCCCAGGCAGTCACGGACTCTTATAAACTATGCATTTGCTGAGACCACTCTTGGTAAATTTTAGATACAGCTTAAATGTAATCTCTATGTGGCCTCTGAAACTCAACAGCTGCTTGTTCAATGAATTTAATAACAAACGGTCCAAAGTTCTGAGACCAGTACTTGAGGGTAGGAGGATCCTAGGCTATAACAAAGGAAGTGAGGCCAGAGCATAATGGACATGGGTCAGCCAAGCCCACCTTAAAAATCCAGTCTACTCTCTTTTTCAAGAAGAAAGGGTGAGGCTATGGAGTACCAGTAGATGCAATAGCTAGATGCTTTACTCAAGAAGACTTTCATATTACTTCCTTCCTCTTTCTAATCGCCTTGCGTTTCAACACCACTAAGTTCTATGCATTTTCTGTGTAACCCATCCTGTCTCTGACCTCTGTACTGTCGATGGTGCTCTGCCCCTGACTGTTCTATGGCCCTTATCCATACTTTCCTGGCCAACTTGACCTTAGAGAATTTGATCAGAAGTCATCTAACAAAAATCTTTGCTGATTGCTTCTTTAGTTTGAACCAAATAACCCTCAGGGTGCACATGTCTATCCCTGCTTATGTCATCCCTTCATAGTTATTTATTTGTGTCAAATATCCCCCCACTCCTCCTGCCTCCCTAAGAGACTCATGGGAATCTTGTTGAGAATGCCAATGATATAAAACAAGACTCTTCAAGAGTGAAACCTGGGAGTTTGAATTTTGATGACTTCTCTAGGTGATGTCACATACATTCAAAACTACTCCTCTAGACTGTCAGCTCCTGGAGACCAAGGCATCTCTCATAATCATGTGTGCTTGGTAGAGTGACTCTCACATGAGAGATGGGCAATATAAGATCATTAACTGAGTAAGTGGATAAAAATGCCCTGAGTGGCATCAGAACTTGCTATCTGATCTCTCTGTCTACTTTATGTGGTCCCTTCAAGTCCCTTCCCTGGTCTCTCATAATTCACCTCTGAATTTTTGTCTTTCATAGCTGCATTTTCTTCACCTTTTATCTTATCTTAGTTTCTGGATCCTTCCTTGGGATTTAGCTCTGTGTCTATGTTAAAATGCTACATAACTTATTTCTTAGGTTTGTTGTCTTTTGTCTGTCTTCCCCCACCAAAATACAACCTGCATGAACACAGGAATTTTTTTGTCAGTTTTGTTCAGTGATAAACTTCTATTTCAATTACCCAGAGCAAAGTTTGCCATGTAGTAGATACTTAGTAAATATGTGGCAAGTGAACAAATAAGTGAGTGAATGAATGAATTTCCTGAGATAAATGCATTTTTATTTAACCTTTACTCTTGAACTTAATTTGTACAATGACACTTTCTCCCCTGCTGATTTATTTTTGCCAAACAGTTCTCTCATAATTTTATTTAGCTGCTAATCTCCTTGCTGGATTTCCGGTTCTCAAGCTCCCCCTATAGACCACCATTTCAGCCACACCCAGCTCTCGTCCCTCCTAAGCACTTCACTTCAAAATATCACTGGCCGTTCCTAATCTCAGAGGGATCAAAAAAGTATTCCTTGTTTCAAAAATAATAGCACCTTCATGAAAACTAAAATCCCAGCTGTTGCTTTAATTTATTTTAAGGCTGGGCAAGGAAATCTCTGCTTCCTTCTTGGAATGCACAGAGCTCCCCCTGGGAAATAAAAATGACATGGGTTCGATTCATCACCACAGATGGCACCCGCTGCTGCATCCTCCTAAATGATTCCACATTTGGGCAAGCTAGTTGGGGCAGAATGGCTGGCTTCAAAGACTTGCTGGCTTGCTAACGAGCTACTTGGCTGAATCCTTTTACCTTGAGTCACTGGTTTGAAAACAGCCCAGATTTCTGATAATAAAAAACTGCTTCTGTTTCACAGATGGAATACAGCATGTTTGAGAAATGCTATGTTTTTAGGCCAGTCTTTGGTGAATAATTGTTTCTCATCTTAGATTAGGAATGGACTCAACACCTAGTCTGCCCTTTCCTTCTCTGTAGTTTTGGTCCTTGAGGTAGAGGGCCAGAGCTAACCATGGGGAGAGGTGGCCTGGCATCTTTGGTGGATTTGAGAATGCCTATATGTGACTAGAGACCCCAGAGAAATAAGGAGATTGGGGGCAAATTTTCAGATGGGGAAACTTATTTAAGGAAGCAGGCAGTGGTATTAGCAGGGTAGAATCGTGGATAGAACATAGCCTTGAGTTCAGACAGGAAAATCTTCACGTTCTAATGCTGTTCCTTACAACCCACGTGATCCTGGGTTAGCTAAGGCAATGAATTTCAGACACTATTTTTCTAATCTGTAAAACAGAAATCACAATAACCTCCATCTTGTGAGGTTATCGTATGACCCATAGTGTACAAGTAGTATAGAAACTGTGAGGTGCTAAAAAAAATGGAAGTCAGATGAGCAGCTAGCTGAGCCTTTACTCTCTTGCTTGATTAGTGCCAGACCCTTTCTCTTCTTTTTTCCAAATCTTACCTTCAAAGGCAAATCAGTTTTTCACTTTTGACTCAGAGTAAGAGATCTTTATCCAAAGATCATGGACTCTAATCAGCCATGATGATGAAAGACTCCCTCAACTGACTTGTTTGCTCAAACTAGCATTCGCACAACTGGTACGCACACAGCTGGTGCACACCCACACACCTAGTACATGGAAGAACCAGGGCTGTATTCCAATTCCTTTGGAGTCTAAAGACTGCTTTCCCCCCCATACATATTAGGATGACCCCTGGGATAGTAAATCAGGAAAGAACAAAGCATTAAGGATCAAACATTAGGGTAAACTTAGCTGCTTTTGTTTTATAAATATAGCTATTCATGTCCTAGGAGTTTCAAGGAAGATAAGAACTTTCTTCTTAATGGAAGTTTGACAAAGTCACTTTCATTCTATTTCTCCATTTAATCATTCAACAAATATTTGCTGAATGCTTAGTACATGCCGGATGATGTTCTAGGACCTGGGATACAAGGCATAATGAGCCAGTCAAGGTTGCTGCCTTCATATAATTATTCAGGAAAAGGTAAATAATTTTCTAGGTCTGGGTGTATTTATGTTATGTGAAGTAGAATTAGGAGAATCACACTCAGCTTCAGGTACTTTTAGAGATAATCATCTTCCCAGGAATTTATTTAAGAGAAAGATGACAGATTGCACAAGTATCTATTATTAAGAATAGGAATTTGTGTTGCTAAGCAAGTATAAAACTATCTAGATATCCATTAACAAGGAAAGGCTTGAATTGATTGGTAGCATAGCCACTGAATGTTGCATTATGTCTATCATTACACAGTGTCTAGAGTAAGATTCCAATTTGATGAAAAAGGAAAAAAAAATACTATGGCTCTCTGTGGGTATAACAAAGACAGGAAAGATATACTAAAATACAGTATGCTGCTCCAGGTTATTAGTGGGTTTCATTGTCTTTGTTGGGCTCTAGTAGATACTTGGATTTGAATTTTGTTTTCATGTGTGTGACCTTAAGAAAATGACCTAAATCCCCAGAGCCTTTTCTCTAAAATTGGAATAAAAGTGACTTTGCAGGGCTGTTGTGAATTTTAAATGAGATAATGTATATTAAAGTGTATGTAGCACAGTGTCTGGTCCAGAATTAGAAGATAATAGTGATCTGTTTATCCATAGTATTTTCTAAGGTGTCTACAATTAATGTGTATCACTGGATTAATCAGAAGAAAACGCAGTCAATATATTAAAAGAGAAAGAGGAGAGCCTGACAGACAGGTCCTATGACAAGCAACATCAAAGACCTTTGGCAAATATCTGGGTAATGTACATTAACAATCACGCAATAACCATGTCATGAGAGGAATTGTTAGAAGTTGTATTTTTCCCCATGGGAGTCTTCAGAAGAGGCTTGAAAACATATCTTAAGGTCCCACATGTTCAAGAGAGATTAGGATTAGAGGACGGATCTACTGCCAGTGAATAGATATTGTCAGTTTCATCTTGGAAAGGATGCTGCTGTAGAGGATGCTGCCTCATAAGGTAGTGAACTTCTCACTGACTGGAGGTAATCTAGTCAAGAATAGGAGCCCAGTTTTTCATTAGGTTGTAGGAAACATTTCTGTACTGGGTGGAAGTTGGGCTGATTTTTTTTTCCATCCTTGTGATGCTAGAGTCTGCAAAATACCGGAAAACATTTTTTTCTTCTTTTGTATCTTCCTAGAAACTACCACATCCATACCTGATTCCTACCAAAATTGCAAATGCGGTGTTTGTTTTAGTGCCTCCCACTGTGGCCCAGCCCTACCCACAGGAGCCTGATAACTCCAGGGTGCCTCCAGTGGCCCTGGGGGCAACTGTCCTATCAGTGCGAGTTCTTCAGTGTTGTTTCCCTCACTACAATGCTGAGAAAACAGCCTGGGTTATGAAATGGGAAATGTTTCATTTAGATGTTGACCACCCCACTCAAAAGAGAGCAAACATGATCTGCATCAAATTTTGCAAATTCTTTGAGCTTGGTTTCCTTCGTCTGTAAAATATGAATGAGAAATCATTTATCATGGACTTTTTAGGAGAATTAAAGAAAGACTAACTGGGGAAACAAAAAAGATTGCACATAAATAATTCTTGCCTTTTCTTTTTCCTCTCCCATCTTCCCTTTTTCTTCTTGAGACCTCTTTTCCTATTTTTTCTTTTGTTTCTGTTTTTTTCTTTTCTTTCCCAAATAAACAAAAATATCTTAACTTTGTCTAGTCCTTTTAGATTTGTGAATATATGTTCTTATGCTTTTTCAATTGGCCCTCACCTAAAAATAAACAAGTTTGCGAAGTGTAAAGATAGAAAGAGAAAAAAAAAAAGAAACAAGCAAGCAAAAATCACTCCTATGAGGTAAGTAGTATCATTTCAACTTTTCAGATGAGACAATCAAGACCAAGAAAGAAGAAAAAAAAAAGAAATACAATATTTACTTACATCTCAACCAACTCTAATTAACTAAGGTGACAAGATTCATACCTTTTACCATTGGTTTCTTGATCCCCAGAATGAACTTCAAGCAGATTTTTTTTGCGGGGGGGGGGCTCTCACTCTGTGTCCTAGGCTGAGGGCAGTGGCATGGCTCACAGGTTGCTGCAGCCTTGACCTCCTGGGCTCAGGTGATAATTCAACCTCAGCCTCCTGAATAACTGGGACTATGGGTGCATACCACCACACCTGGCTATTTCTTTTCTTTCTTTTTTTTTTTTTTTTTTACTTTTTGTAGAGATGATGTCTTGCTGTATTGCCCAGACTGGTCTCAAACAATCCTCTAGCCTCAGTCTCCCAGGGTGCTGGGATTATAAGCGTGAGCCACAGTGTTCAGTAGATTCTAATAAATCTCACTGCATTTTCTGACCCAATTTTTCTTTAACCTGGGATTGAACATTCACTAAGTAATGAATTGATAAGAACAATTCAGAACCTCTCCTTGAAAAGGGGTTATAACCAGTGCAGTTAAAAGAAAGACTAAAACATGGAAAGGGAATAAAAAACTCAGAAAAAATGATATGTAATTTAGGAGGGCAAAAGATGAAACAAGTATTCAGGGGAAATTCGTGAGTGAGTTTAGGATTAAAGCAGCACACTGTAAAATAAGTTGGATTTCAACAGATGAATAAGGAAGGCAATTTGAGTGAACAGAATTACATCAACCAATGGAAAGAAATTGGAAAAGGCAGAACATTTCAGTAAACTATGCACACACTTTGTATGGATGAAGAACAGAGCTCACAAAATTGAACTATGGGAAGTCTGATGTCCTAAGCTCCTACATACCAACAGTGAACCTGGATAAAAGAGATATTAAAATAGGATTCTGCTGTTCTGGAGCTCACTACATAATATGGAGGAAAACCTAAAAAGTAATTCCAAGACAGAAAAAAGAAAAAAGGAAAGCAAGCAAGAAAGAAAGAAGCAAAAATCACTCCTCATCATTGCAATTGTAAATGCCCACCGACTGATCAGTGAATAATGAAAATGTGGTACATATACACTATTGAATACTATTCAACCATCAAGAAGAATGAAGTGATTTCTTTTACAGCAACTTGGGTGGAATTGGAGAACATCCTAAGTGAATGAACGCAGAAACAGAAAACCAAACACTGCATGTTCTCACTTGTAAGTGGGAGCTAAACCAAGGATCCATAAAGACATAGAGGATGGTATAATGGATACTGGAGACTCAGAAGAGGGGAAGGAGGGATACTCAAAAATCATCTATTGAGTATAATGTGCACAGATGCAGGTAAAGGGTAGCTTAAAGCTCAGACCCAAACTATTTGTACCTCCTAAAGCTGTTGAGTCAAACAAAACAAAACAGCTAAACACATTTTTAAAAGATCATTCTTATGAAGTAGGTAGTATCATTTCAACTTCACAGGTGGGAAAACCAAGACCAAGAGAAATAAAATAATTTGTCTGAAGATGCAGGGCAGGAAAGACCAGAGTGAAACCTGGACCAGCCCCGTCATCTCAGGGATTCAGGGAGATGCCAGCTACTTTCATTTGTCTGTTACTTTCAATAAATTAAATAGGGAGGAAAATACCAAAATAGCTTTTAAAAAATAAGTTCTACTTATAAATGACTTCTTTAAAACATACAAAATACATGTAATCTATATATTATCATGGGGGGTTAAAATATAAATTTGAGGATCTTTGTGAATATCAGTTTGAGGCCAAATGGCCTTCAGAACTCACTCCCTCCCTTTCACTGGCCTGTGCAATCACTGTGGGCTAACAGGGAATATTCTGGAAGGAAATCAAATAGGAGCTGGCCAGTTGCTTTGGCAAGAGGTGGCTGGTAGTCTTTTCAATTAAAATAAATCACAGTGATTGAGCCATCATATGAGCAGAGGTTTTGATGGCAGCAAAAAGAACACACTGATGTGTTTTGAAAGACTAGTGGCTTACTGCACGGAGCATCCATGAGGAATGAAGGGACGTGGGGCCAGTTTCCCCTTCCCCGAAGAGCTCGAGACACCTTAGAAAATATGCCATCACCACCATGAAGCAGGCCTGAGCTATGGAAGTGGCATCGTTCACTGGGTCTCAGACCACACAGCCAATTTGATTACGATTTGGCAGACACTGGGTCTCTGAAGTAATTTCAAACCTGCCCCAATCACGAGCGGATATCAAGTCATAAAACGAAAGAGCTGGAAGGGCAACTGTTCCAACCCCTTCATTTTATAGATGAGCTGACTGAGACTCATGGCACATAGGAAAAGCAGCCGTTGGAGTGAGCTGACCTGTGCTGGGGTTTTCATCTGTCCACTTGCTGGGCAGATGGTTTTGGGCATGTCCCTTAGAGGCACTGGGCTCTTGTCACCCCATGTGTAAAATGATGACAGCACTACCTCCTTCACAGAGTTGAGGGAACTGGAAAAGCTAGAAATAGCATAAAATTCCGAGCAGAGGGCTTGGCGCAAAGGAAGAACTTAATATACAGCAGTTAAAGCAATTTGCTCAGAAACACACAGCTTGGAAATGGCAAAGCCAGGGCTTGGGCTTGAAGTGTTCGACTCCAAATAAATGCTCTTTCCATTACCCCCTTAGCCTCACAAAATCCAAAATTACAGAAATACTCAGATATATGATTTAGGCAGCCCAGGGAAGAAAAGTGGAGGAGGGATGAGTCTGTGAGAAGAAAGGTAATCATAAAATCATTGAATGTTGTGCTGGGAAGATTTTGGGACTGCTTACTCCAAGTCTTCATCTGACATGCTCAGAAAAATGATTTGAATAGCTCAGTGTTCCTGACCACCACCCTCTCCTCTTCTCCATAGATTCTGACCCTTTCTAGACCTGCTTTCAGGGGTGTGCTGAACTTGTTTTTCCACACTGATGTTCAGTTTAATGATTACAGCTTCAGTGTAACCTCTCTCAGGGGGACTTGCTCCTTAATTTGGTTGTGACTTTAAGCTAAGAGAGTCACATGCTAATGGTGGAATTACAGGCTTTAGCTAATCAGCAGGAGAGGACTTTGTGCCATGTCTATACCCTGGAATTAGGCCAGCCTTGCTTGTAGGGTTCTTGTTGATCTTCTGGAATCTCTAACACACTCTTTGTAGCAATAAGTCCTACAGACTCATTTATTTAATCACTTAGTATATATTAAGCTTCTACAGTAATGTCTATATATAACTATAGATGTAAAAGTGGCAGAAGTATGAAATATTGCTTCAGTTAAGTGATGTAGTGCTGTGATAGTGTGAACTCCAGCCACTGTGGGCATGTCCAGGCTATGTTTGATGCCTGAGATTTTCAGAGGGAGGATGACAGAACAGATAACATGGTAGAGGCTCAAAAGAGCAGTTTTCCAAGTGGCGGCAGAGGAGTGATAAACAGGTAGAGTTAGGTGCCTGTGTAAAGGGTAGTGATGTTGGAAACTATATATACATTTCAGAATTTTAAGTCACTTCTCAATGATGGAAAACGAGATGTGCAAGAGTTTCAGATACTGAGTCATGAGAATTCAGGAAGTAGGCAGGGTGCACTAGATCGTAGGGATGTCTTCGGAGTTGTTCAATGTGATGACCCAAAGGATCTCTGTACTAAAAGCATGGTTTTTTTCTTCTAATGACCAAAAGGTCTGAGTTGTACCATAGTGTAGAGATTAAAAATACAGCCTCAGGGGCTGTATTACTAGGGCTTGGATCCATGTTCCACTGGTGTTAGGCCAGTTTCTTAACCATTTCCTACCATTCCTCATCTGCAAAATGGGAATAATAAAAATGGTTGGGATAATTTAGTGAGCTGAATTATTCAAAAACATTTAGAATTTTGGTTTTAACCTCATGTGGCTGTATTTGTGTTGCTACTATTATTATTACTCGTATGCTTTTAGCAGAAGGGAAAGTTACAGAGGTGGTTTACTAGGCAGTAAGTTTTACAGTAATGAGGGACATAGATTGGAAAGGAATAGGAAAAGAAGTGGGGAGCCCATTAATAAGCAGTAGCAATAATTTAGGAGAGAGAAAATAAATATCTAAAGATGGTTCAGAGGGGATAGGAGTACAATAGAGGAGGCTAGTTAATACTCTCATTAGCTGAAATATCAAGTTGTCTCATTAACTGGGGCATTGTATTAATCTGGGTTCTCCAGAGAAACAGACCGATAGGAGCTCTCCCTTTCTCTCTCTCTCTTTATCATCAATCCAAGACAGATTTACAAGAAGGAATTGACTCACATGATTTTGGAGGCTGATAAGTCCAAAATCTACAGTTAGTAATCTGAACATCTGGGACAGACAATGGTATATACCCAGTCGAAGTCCTAGTCCAAAGGCCTGGAAACCCAGAGCTGGTGGTATAAGTTTCAGTTTGAGGTTGAGTTTGCAGGCAGGAGAAGACAGCTCAAAGCCTGCCAGACAAAGAAAATAGTTCTTTTCGAAGCAGCCTTTTAGTCCATGCAGGCCTTCAACAGATTGGATGAGTCCCACCCACACTGGGGAGGACAACCTGCTTTACTCAGTCTACCAGTTCAAATATTTATCTTATCCAGAAACGCCCTCACAAACACATCTAGAAATAATGTTTACTCAAATATTTGGGCATCTTATAACTTAGTCAAGTTAATACATAAACTTAGCCATTAAAGGGAGCAAGCTATCCCAGTACACAGTGGTTAAAACAGCAATTATTAATTATTTCTGCTGTGACTGCAGGTTGGCTAGGGTACGGCTGATCTATGTATGACTTGATTGGGCTCTCTCATGTGCCTGTGGCTTTGCCATAGATAGACTGGATCATCTGGATTGGCCTTGGTTTGAACAGCTTGATCCCACATGTCCCTTATCCTCTATCTGGGACTGGTGGTCTGTCCTATTCTAGCCATGGTAATGACAAACAAACCATTAAACTGTGAAGTGTTTCTTAAGATCTAAGCTTCATTAGTGCAGAATGAAACAGAACTTCTTTCCACTAGATAATCTGACACAGGAAAATATTTATTAACTGAGATGTTTGGTATGCTAACTGTTGGGATGAATTAAAATATTTACTTATATTTGTATAATATAAGAGTAACATTAATCAGTGCTCTGCAGGACAATACTGAGAGTCATGACTCTCTGCATTGGATACCGTGACCAAATCCTACAAACTCTTTCAGTCTTATTTTTCTTCATGTGGGAAGTTAGGAGATTTGGCCAAGTATTATATAAGATCCTTCCTGACTTGTCTATTTTTTGAATCTAGGTTTAAAAAATACAGCACGATTTTGTAGTTGGGCTTCATTTCATCTGTGCACAGTGTCATTTACTTTCCTCTAGTCTTGGCAGGAGGATTGGAGATAACACAGCAGAAGGGCCAAATACACTCCCCTTGGATGAGATTTGGCAGGAACAGCTGTGACAGTGAGCTGGTGGATTCCTAGCCAAGAGGGAGCATGGTGGGAAGAGATTCAGGACTATCAGAAATGTACGATGCTGATGCAAAGGGGTTGGATGGTGCCTCCTCACAGGTCCCAAGGCTCTTGGAATTGGTTCCAGAGAAGCAGAAAAAGAAAAGGGCAGGTACTGGGAGCTACATCTCAAGTTGAAAGGCATAGAGAACAATTATTTACTGAGAACTTACTCATGACAAGAGTGGATGTTGACTGGAGTGGTAGAAGGTTGTGAAGGTTGTGTGAGGAATATGATCTGAATTAGACATGGTGCCATCATTTAAAAGACCTTATGGTAGTGTCAACAAAAGAGTGAACAAAATGGAGCACTGGAAATCAATAGCAAGGGTAGGATATGTCCTAATGCTCCAAACACTGAGCTCCACACTAGAATACTGAAATCACTATTACACAGTTTATATGGTTATATAAAAATGTCCTGCTCTATTCAGACTCATGCAGAAATAAGCTAACTTTATTTGCCACTGAATATATTTCCATAATAACAAGGGAAATATTACTCTTCTTCCTAAGAGAGGAAGGTGTGAAATGACTGAAGTGGAAGTAACTTAACTAATAGATGGATATGAAGAAAGAAACTGAGCATGTCCTATTCTGTTTCTTATGTCCCTTCTTTCAAATCTGTCTGCCCATGGAGAGGGTGAATTTTCCATTTACCCATGGAGTGAGTTCATCTGGGTAATGTGGCAGGGAATAAGATGGTATTTCAGTCAGGTGGGCTAGGGCATGCTGCAATACAAATGGCTCCAAAGCTTTAGTAGCTTGATAACAAAGATTTATTACCAAGATTCCTGTCCTTCACAAGATAGCTGTGTCTCTTTTCCACAGAGTCTTCACTCCTGGTCCTTACTTATGAAGAGTTTCTTTCTGGAACATTGCTGGATGCTGTGAACTGAATTGTGTTTC
>CAUYQG010152991.1:0-20913 GCA_963574415.1 Tarsius wallacei
ATAGAGTTTGAATCACAGCTTCCCCCCATAGTTGAATAACAGAATTATAGAAGATGGAGATGTGGAGGAAAGGAAAAAGTTGGGAGGGAAAAAACAGCACAAATGAAGAAGATCTAGTTTATAGCGAGAAAAAAAGGGAAAAGAGAGAAAACAAACAAAAACTAAATTAAGAAGAAAAAGATAAAAAAATAAAAATAAAAATAAAATAAAATAAAAAAAATAAAATAAAATAAAAAAGGGGGGGGGAGGGCCAGAATGAAAGGGATGGAATCGAGTTAGTAAACTAACAGAACCAATCAAGTACACTTTGGAACTTTTCATTTAAGTTCAATGTCCTTTCAGTTCTGATTTCTGGCTGTTTTTTCCCACACTGGCAAGTTTATTCAATGGGTCAGTTTCCCCTTTTGGTGCTGTTACCTTGAGTCGCCAGCAGGTGGTGCTGTCTCACGGCTCCAGATGGTCTTTATCTCAGTTGCTTGTCCCACTGGGGAGGGAGCCTGAGAGGGGGCCAGCCAGGGATGAGCTCACAGGAGGAGATCCAAGGCTCACCCGGAAGTCAAAGCGGCAGTGGTGGTAGCAGTGGCAGCGGCAGCGATCTTAGTCTCAACATATCCTCTGTGGAGGGGTGGATCACCTCAGGCACAGGCTGCGGAGGCAGCCGGATCTAGACTGTGGTGGTGATGGATCCAGGGCCACAGCGACGATGACGGTGTCTGGCCGCAGCAGCGACGGCGACGAGTGTCTGGACTGCGGTGGTGCTGAGCCGCTTGGGTGGTGAGCCCAGCCGCTTGCAGTGGCAAGCCCAGCTGCCAGCCCGCTGTGATTGTCGGTGGCGGAGGCGGTGGTGGCGGCGAGCCCAGCCGCTTGCGGTGGTGACCCCAGCCGCCGGTCCGCTGGCGGTGGTGGCGGTGGTGGTGGCCGGTTTTACCGCCGGCCGGCTGTGATATTTCTGCGGTGTCAGTGGCCGAGTTCCGTGTGGGGAGCAGGCCCCCAGGGAGAGAGCCCGAGTCTTTCTGTGTCCTCTTCTGCGGAGGTCTCACAGACCACGCTGCCCGGTCGCCATCTTGGCGGAAGTCCTCCGATTCGGCTTTCTTAATATGAATGTGTTCATTCTGTGGTCTATTAAATGCCTGGTTTTTTTTTTTTTTGCATTTTTGTGCATTTTGTTGACTTTTTTGTTTAAAATTGTTCCGAGCATAGTGCTGAAGTGTTTTCTACTGTTCCTAAGCACAAGAAAGCTGTTATATGCTTTCCAAAGTAAATATGTATTTTAAGATATGGTTCATTCAGGTATGAATTATAGTGCTATTGGCCATGAGTTCAATGTTAATGAATTAACTACATATATTATAAAGATGTCTTTAAGAATAAACACACATAAAACAAGGCTATGTATTGATTGATTGATGAAAATGTGACTAAAACTTGCAGGCATTTAACTCTTTATTTCCCTAGGAGCAATGGTTCAGTATTTGAGAATTCAGCATTAGCAGTCACCATATAGAATGTAACTACCAAGAATAATGAGAATAGATTGAATATATATCTACAGATGTGATATGCATAATTGTATACATGAGGTATGAAAATCATATCAACGTACACCCATCTATAGAAAAAAATATCACCAACACCTTTGAAACTCATAAGCTGCTTTTAGATGATATTTCCCTGCATCCTTTCTCTCCTGCAAGAGAATCATTATCTTAAATTTTATGAGTGGCCCTTACTATTTGTTGCTTTATGTTAAATAAATATCCCTAGCTGGGCATGATGGCTCCCACCTATAATCCCAGCACTTCGGAAGGCTAAGTGAGAGGATTGCCTGAGCCCACAGTTTTGAGACCAGCCTGGGCAACTTGGCGAGACCTCATCTCTATAATAAATCAAAAAAATTAGCTGGGCATGGTGGCATGTGCCTGTAGTTGCAGCTACTTGGAAGGCTGAGGTGAAAGGACAACCTGAGCCCAGCTGGTGGAGGCTGTGGTGGCCATGAGCATGCCACTGCACTCCTGCCTGAGCGAAAGAGTGAGACTCCAACTCAAAAAATAAAATAATAAATAAATAAATATCTCTAAACAATGCATTATTTCATCATGTTTTTAAATTCCATATAAATGGCACCAAGCAGTATGTATCTTCAGTATGTTAATCTGAATTATGTCTGTGAGATTTCATTGTGTATGTGTATAACTAGAGTTCACTATTTTTTACTGATATAAGGAATTCCACTGTATAAATAAGATGCAACATTTATATACTTCCCTATTGTGATGATTAAGTTTATGTGTCAACTTGACTGGGCCAAGGGATGCCCAGTCAAAAATTATTCTAGGTGTGTCTGTGTTTTTCTAGATGAGATTAATATTTGAATTGGTAAACTCAGTAAAGGATGTCCTCCCTAATGTGGATGGACCTCATTCAAATGATTGGAGACCTGAATAGACCACAAAGGCTGAATGAGAAGAAACTTCTTCTGACTGACTGCCAGAGTTGTCTTTACCTGACTTGGTCTCAAACTATGAAATAGCTTCTTTTTGGGTCTCAAGCCTGCTAGCTGTTGGATTAGGATTTACAGCATCAGCTCTCCTGGTCCTCAGCTCTTTGGACTTGGACTAGAACTACACTGTTGGCTCTCTAGTTTGTTGATTATAGATTTTGTGACTTCTCAGCTTCCATTCTCCCAATTTTTTATAATAAGAGGGGGCATCACCCCCAAGCCAGAATTTATTTATAAAAAATTGCGTATTTATACTTACATGTTTAAACTCAGTCACCTTCAAATTACTCTCTGTTGATGCAATACACCTATTGAGACTTTTTTTCACTACTCAGAATTCTTTGAACTTGTCAATTTTGATGACTTTTGGTGTTTTTGCCATTTTTTGTTTCATCTCTTTCTCATCAACAAAATGTTTTCCTTTGAGGACTTTTTTCATCCAGGGAAACAAAATAGAAGTCACTTAGAGTGAGATCAGGTGAATAGGGAGGGTGGGGCATGGGTGTCAAACCATTTTGGGTCAAAAACTGCTGAACACTCAGCACAGTATGGCTAATTGTGATCATAAATCACCCCTCATGAAATGAGCAAATGCACTGCAAGAATCTCCAGAAAAAATTCACTGAAGCCAAACACAGCCTCTTACAATGCTAGCTGGTACACTGGTGCTGGTGGGTTCCTAGAACATTTAAGTAGTGGGAAAGCCTGCTTTACAAGCGGCCTACCCTCCAAAAAATAATTTCATTATTTTGGGGGTCCCCCAACATACATCTTTTTATGTATGCATTATGTGTTTAATGCCTAATACCTAATACACCTGAACAGTCCTATAAAACATTCTAAGTTTGTGTTTTCTTTTGAGAAAATATTTCAGTTTCTTTAGTTGCTTATGTGATTATTGATAGTTTTTATCTTCTAGAGTCAATTTCTTTGAGGTATATTTTTATAGATGATATCAACTGTTTTATAATATTGCTATTTATCTGATGTCTACCGAATCTCTAATTTTGTCTTCTGTTTTATTCATTTATTATCTATGCATCTCTCTTCATAATCTCTCTTGCTAATGGTTTGTTGCTATTATTTGTCTTTCCAACATCCAGTGTTTGGATTCTTGATCTTCTCTGTTATATCTTCACCTTTCTTTTCATAATAAATTTCTTCTCTTGCTTTAAAATATTTCAGAGTCAAGTTATCTGATGCATAAATGTTTAAAACTTCAGTATCTTCTTGGCAGAGAGACCATTATATTGTTATATAATGACTCTCTTTATTACTAACAAGGTTTTTTGTCTTTAAATCTATTTTATGTTATAATAATATAGCTCCACAATTGCCATTTTTGCATCGTCTAATATTTCTGTGTCTTTATATTTTAATCATAACTCTTTTAAGTTTTTAAACCATAGTCTAACCATCTTCATGAAATCATCTTCTTTTTTATTTTTTCCTTCCTTCCTTCCTTCTTTCCTTCTGAGTTGGTTTCTCACTCTGTTACCTAGGCTAGAGTGCAGTGGCATGATCACAGCTCACCACACCCTCAAACTCCTGGGCTGATGTGATCCTTCTGCCTCAGACTTTGAAGTATCTGGGACTACAGGTGTGTACCACCACACTCAGCTAATTATATATACATCTATATATATGTGTGTGTGTGTGTATATATATATATATATATATATTTTTTTTTTTTTTAGAAACAAGGTCTTGCTATGTTGTCTAGGCTGGTTTTGATGAACTCCTAGGCTCAAGCAATCCTCCCATCTCATCCTCCCAATGTGCTGGGATTATAGACATGAGCCACTGCACCTGGCCAAACATCTTCATTTTTATAAGTTCTTCTTTTAAGTGAAGAACATAGTTCACTTATACTTATTGTCATTAATGATATGTATTCATTTTTACCAGCTTATTTTGTATATCATTTTTAAAAATATTTCTTCTATAGTTTCCTTTGTTATATTCTTTTGGTTTGAATAATTTTCTCATTTCTTTTTGCTTTTCTACAAATTTGGATGTTATGTACTCTATTGTCTCTTAGGAGTTATGCTAGAAGTTATATTAGGTATACATAGTACAATCTAAAGTTAACTAATAATTTTTCCCTGCTTCCAAATAGTACAAGAAGCTTAGACCACTTCATCTCTAATCAATTCCCCTGACATATGCTACTGCATTTTGAGTTTCAGTTTTCTCTTTATTAAAAATATCACTTAGACATTATTATTATTTTATACAGTCTTTTTGTTGTTACTAGGTATCAAAATTTTTACTTTTTTTTGTGCTATCATTACTTCTTGCATTTCATATAATTATTCTGAGATCCTAGTGCTTGTTGCTGAAGGATAACTTTTAGAAATGTATTTATTAAGAACATATTGGGCCGGGCTTGGTGGCTCAGCCTGTAATCCCGTGCCTTGGGAGGCTGAGGTGAGTGGATTGCCTAAGCCTGCGGGTTCGAGACCCACCTGGGCAACTTGGTGAGACCTTATTTCTACAATAAATGAAAAAATCAGCCAGGCATGGTAGCTCGTGCCTGTAATTCCGGCTACTCAGAAGGCTGAGGTGGAAGGATCGCCAGAGCCCAGCAGGTCAAGGTTGCAGTGGCAGGGAGCGGCCACTGCACTCCAGTCTGGGTGACAGAGTGAGACTCCAATTCAAAAAAAAAAAAAAAAAGAAAGAACATATTGGAACTAAACTCTTAAAATAAATGTTTCTATTTTACCCCCCAGTTTAAAAAAAAAAATTACAACTCTGATTAGATTTTTATCTCTAAGCCTTTTTGAATATATTTTTACTATGTTTTATCACTCCTTTATTTTTAATTCAAAAAGTTGACTATCTTTTCATTTATTTGTACTTTCTTTTTTTTTCCTCTGGCTGCTTTTAGGATTCTCTATTTTTGCTCATATGAAACAATTAGTTTACGTACACATTTTAAAAAATTTGCCCTGGTCATAATTCACAGTAACACCTCAAACTGAAGTTTCTTGTCATTGATCAGCTTTGGAAAATTCTCATGGCAGTCTTATTATACACTATACTTCTCCTACTTTTAACATAGTCTCCTTCTCTAATGCAAATTAAATATATATTAGATGTTCTTATTTTATCCCACAACAGTTATTTTTCTTCTCCCTTTGCTTTCCTTTTTTCTCTTTCTATTGTCAATGGCTAATTTCTTCATTTTTATATTCCGATTCCTTAACCCTCTCTTCAACTATATCTAAGATACCAATAAGCCTATTTATTAAGCCTTTCAAAAGTAGTTAGCTTAGCTTTCTTTTGTAGAAATTCTATTTTGTTCCTTTTCAAATATTCACAGTCATTTCTGATAGTCTCTAATTTCTTATTTATACTTTTAATGATCTTTTTCTTCCTAAAATAAATTAATTTTACTTATATGATATTCTGGTCCTATTCTAATGTCATAAAATTTTTTGAATATGATTCTGCTGTTTAATTTTTTCTGAAGACTTGATACTAGCATATATATTCTCTACATTTTTTATTTTATAATTTTTATCTCATATTGGTTATTTATGATAATTGTTTGAGCTCTGAGTTGAGGATGCATGTCTTCATAGATGAATTTCTCTGGAAGCAGACACCAAGATATAATTTGAGGCACAAGATGTTTAGCAAAGATTAAATAGTATCAAACAGATGAACTTTGATGTAGGCCAATCCAAGGGGAGCTCTGGAGAAAATATTGCCCATCAGAGTTATCTTGTAATGGACTGAAAAGGCTAGGTCTTTATATTTTTACCTCACTCAGTCATCAAAGATGGGCTTCCTTAAAGGACATGACCTCATGTATGGCAGCTGTCTGTAACTGAGGTACATCCTGAAAGTTATTTTCTGGCCACACTCTACAGTTAAGCAGCATTTTTTACCTTCAAGAGAGATCTGGGAAGTGTATATCTGTGTCTATTACTTTGGGAAAACAAATATGAACATTACTGAGATAAGCCATTGGAAGTTTGTGTATGTTAGAGAAGAAAGGGGCTAAAAATAAAACCCCTGGCATTTGTGGAGTAACTCAGGAAAAAGAATGAGTTAAGATGTTTGAGAAGAAAAGACCAGAAGAAAGCGGGTTCTTAGCATGAGTTTTTATAACAAAAATAAAAACATTTGAGAATGACTCAGCCAACATTAGAAAATGAAAACTGTATTTAATTTACAATAAGATTAACATCATCATGAATGCAGATATATAAATCATAAACACTCTACATAATGATTCTATATCAACTACTGACCCTACTTCTTTAAAAAATGGTAAAATACTTCACCAAATAGGTATAAAGAAAATTCATCCATTCAGGTATTTATTTCTGTTTTTGTTGTTTTGAATTCTTTCTCTGAATATGATTTTTTTCTATTTCTGAGAAATGGTTATTGCCTTAAATCATGGATTTTAAAACTATTTAAGATATTTATCACTATTTTAGTTGGTAATTTACCATAGTTCAAACTTCATTAACTAACTATAAGGTCTACATTGACTGCATTTTCAAAGTTTTGCTTCCTTCAAATACATTCTAATAAATGCTGGCCATCAATTTATTATTGCTCTGAAGATGACTTTCATCTGTATTTAAGAGTTTCTTGAACTCTGTTCTGTGTCTGTGATCCAATATTTAGTGCTCTATGTGTGATATCTTTCTCTGCTGACCTGTAGTACCCTATTAAATCTTTTCATTGGAAAGCCAACATTGAGGATAAGGTTGTGCAGAAAAGGAATGTCCCAATCTAAAGATACAGATTCTCTGATACTTCCTGTTTAGTACTGTTAAATAACTTCCACAGTCACAGACAAATGGAGTTTTATAATTCCACTTCAAATCCACAATCATTCAAACTGCATAAGATCTATAGAGCAGATGTTATGCCAGTTCTTTGATTAAATTAATAGTATTATTCTAAAGAGTAGTTCTCTTCATTGGAAATAACTGCCAGGCCTTTTTAGGAAAGAACCCTTCAGTCTTTCTTTCTTCTTATCCCTGCTATGGTGTTTTCTGTGTGCATCAAGTCAGATTATACTGGGTAACCTGGTCACAACTCTTGACCAGAGTAGTGTCAAATGCAAACACTTATGGATTGGAGATACAGAAGGCAATAACCTGCCCACCACTGTGGATGGTGAAAGACTGACATAATCAGATCTTCTGTCTTGGGAAGTTTGGAAGTCAAATGTATAAGAACATGTGGGTCACTACTGTTGATAATTGTCAAGAAATGACTCCACTGTTTCAGGATTGCCTGCCCTAGTTTTAGATCACCAATTAAATGTTGAAAGAATGACAAGTATCTCGAGATCTAGGGAAAATAATAAGTGCGTAGATTCTAATGCCAATGCTATTATTGACTTCTCATGAGTTTGATGATCAGAAAAGGCATGAAGAAAAAATTATTAGGTCAATAACCACAGGAAAAATAGTAGCTATACCTTGTAAGGCTATTAAAGTCTATGCATTTTTATCTGCAAAATATTGTTGTGTTATAATGGCTATGATGTGTAAAAATAACATAACTTCCCCAATTCTCTTCATATAGATAGGTAGAGAGAGAACAGTGGTCTGCTCTTCTAACATTTGATTGGTGGTCTACAATCATAGGTTATATACTGACATAATGGTGACCTTATTGGGCACTTTCAAACTGATGTCCTTCCTCTCCTTCTCACCCTTTTTCCCTCTCTTACTTCATTTTATTATATTCTCCAACTTGACTTCTTACTTTTCACTCACTTTAGAATCTCTTCTTTTGCTTTTGCTTTTGGCCTACTAGTGACATACGTGTGAGGACACTCTGGTCTAAGACAGAGCCTGACTCATTTTGAGTTTCTTAGAAAAATTTATAGAAAAGTTATGCAATACTTAAAAATGAATTAAAACATATTTTTTTTAGCATTGATAGAAACAGCAAAAGATAAGAACATATGCCAACTTTGCCTCCCATGTTTGGTGTATTTTCCGTAAAGTACATATCTGGAAGTCATACTGGGTAGAGAGGGTATGCAAAATATTGTTTAAAATTCAGTGATGTGAGTCAGAAAAATTTATGAAGGCATATGAATTGGTTTTCAACAGAATTTTACATACTTTTCTCGCATCACTCCCACTGTAGTCACAAACCTCCCTATTGCACCAAGAGAAGATGTGAGCTGCTTGGGATCTGTTCTAGTCTGTATGCCATTTAGCTGTCACAGCACTTTCTTCTTAGTTGTAAAAGACCCATAGAGCTGTATTTATAGTCTATATGTCCTTCAGTGTGCACATGTATTTGCTACTACTACCAACACTTCCTTAGCACCCTGAGAAGGATGGAAATAGGGTGGGGGCTTTTCTTTGTCAAATTTGAAAATCCAAAAGTGGTGTTTGCAGATAGTCTTTGGGAAAATTGGGCCACCTTAGAGTCTGTGACAATGATATTATGAGACAGTAACAATAAGTCATGTCAATAAGGTCAGTCTGTGTTCTCAGAATGCCCGGGGTAATCAGAGTCATAATTTTGTGGTTGGCAGATGTAATGCTACCATGCAGTCATTAAAATTGCTTCTTAATAAACAATTTCCCCAAAGGAGGATGTATTAAGAAGATAATCTGCTAAGTTGTACATTATGATAGTCTCTGAAGAAACAATTTACATCCCTGCTTATAACATCAGGTGGATGCTTGTTTTGTCATTCTTGGGAAGTTGTATGGCCTGCTTGAAGTAGAATTGTGGAGGATTTTCTACACTGGTAGTTTCCCTGTTGTCTCATTTTAAAAAGTGATTTTTTTCCTTCTTAATCCTGGCTTTTCTGAAGTTTTAAAGGATGAGATAGAAAAAAAAATTAGGCAGGCAGGAACCTCAGACAGTTCCTTAAAGGCAGTTCAGCATTTTTTTTTTCCAGAGAGGTATATTTTCCTTAAAGTGTTTTTTAAAAAAAGTGTTAGTGTTCAGCATCAGTTTTTATTTGAATAAAAGGGTAGATAAGCTAAGAAATTTTAAAAACTTTGACATAGGACACTTTTATAAGCATTCCATGTTTTATTTTCTCTGGGCAAAAAATAATAATAATGATATTTATATCCTTACCCCCATCACATTCACTGTCCCACCACCTACTTTCTTTGCAGATGTCATCTATGTTGTAGAGGAATAATCAGATCAAATCTATAAAATGCCTGGGGCTTTGAGAGAAAGACCCTCTGAAAATTCAAGTTGTCATTATGCTTGTCTGTTACAGACACATTCAACCACCGATGTCTCTATCTCAACTCAGGACCCATCAATTTGTGATATTAGAAACTTTAGAAAACAGTTGGAGCTATCTGATGACTTCAGAAGAACCAGAGATCTGTAGGTCCTAGTGGGGGTCTGAGCAGCAGGATAATATGCCCAGAAAACCAAATATGTATTCTCTATTGTTCTTATTCCCTTTATCCATATCATTTTCTCTGGTCATCCTTTCCCTTCTCACCTATACTCCCAAAGCCCTCTCCACATTGTCTTAAAATATTCTTTACATTTTATTAAAAGGGCATCTTTATTAAAAGGGGCATCTTTATTAAAAGAGGTACTGAGAGATCATTGTCATCACTTCAGTCTTTCTCCCTCATTTAGAAGTTGTCATGAAAGTTTTGATGTACAGAACAATATCATCTGCTCTAATGATCTGTAGACTGGAACAGGAGCTCAAAGGCTTCAGCCTTTCCACCTCACACTGTGCACAGGGAAACGGCCGGTACTCATGTTTTATTGGAAGGATGGGAACAAAGGATGTTAAGAGGACTACACAGGGGCCATGTGAGTCATAACAAGTCTTGTGAAATTGTTTCAACTCCTTTCCTCAACCTTAGCTGTTGTGACAAATGTGTCAGAGCTTTAGACAGGGAATACTAGATGCTGATGGAGCCTGGGTAGTTGTAGAACAGGATTGTGCCTCCAAGTCAAGATAGTGAAGCAGGAAGGAGAGAAAAGGAAAGTCTTTGCAGGATAAGGTTACTGACATTGACACTAGCTAAGCATTACTATTTTAAAAAATAATAATAATTTCTAGTCTGGAAAGCCACTTTGTCACAAGCATTCCGGCTGCTTTACATTTGTGTTGATTCCATTACAATTTGTTGATCTGAGACTGAAATATAAAAAATAGCCTAGTACTCAGAAAAATGTTTTCATCTCAAAGTGTGCAAGTAGCTCACTCCCACATGTGAAGGGGTGTTCTTGCCTTTCCTGGGCCAGCTGTCATCAATCTGGATATTTCATTTAGATCCTCTGTGAGCAAGTATGTTTGGGTAAGTTGTGACTTTTCTGCAAGGGAACAAGATGTGCACTAAAGCCCACATAGCTTCCCTCTGGGGCATGTATCTGGGGCTGAGCTCAAAGTGCCCCAAGTAAATTGCTTTTGCTTCTGCTGCCTACTGTGCACCAAGTAAAAGTGCCCCAAGTAAATTGCCAATGCTTCTGCCGCCTACTGTATAGAGCTTTCACGTTCACAAGTCCTTGAATTCTTCCACAACTATCTAGAAGCATGGAGTGAAGTAAATATTGAATTCTGCAGATAGCACCTTATTTTCTGTTCATTTCCTTTTAGATCAGCAGGGTCAGCCAATGAAAGAACACTAGTAACCTTTACCAGAGAAAGCAAAGGCCACCACATGTTTGGAAACTGAATTTGAAGTTTCTGTGGCTTGTGCTCTGCCGTATTTCTAAATCATCATTCGGCTTTAAGTGGAAGTTAAAGCAGAAATATGGTTCTAATGCAAGTAGCTGAACCTTGTCTGCAAAGGGGATACGTGTCAGAGCTTTGTTTTTAGATCTGAGAGGCTGTGGTAGCATCAGAAAATGAAGTAGGAACTCAAAAGAACTGTGTTTTTATTTTCTATTCTTCCATACAGCCTGATAGAAATGTTTACTGTCCTTTTTTATGCTTTAAAATTTGCATCTGCAAAATGGGGATAAATGACTTTTATTGACCTCTTAAAAACACGGTTAGGCAGGTAGTTAATGTCTTTAAAGTCTAAGGTAAGTAGCTGTTCAATCAAGAGTGTTTTATTATTATTATTATTATACCAATCACAGAGTGAGGTCACACCAAATAATTGTTTTCTTTCGTGTCTAATGATACATTCTTAAAGCTCTTGGGGAGCCACTTTCATCACAGAGTTAACTGGAGTCCTGTTGATTACTCTTTGAAATTGAATGCAAAAAAATTGCTAATATCCAGTGGGGAAACAGGTACTTTCAGACGCTGTTGGTGGGAGTGTAAATTGGAGCAGTCTTTTTGGATGGCAATTTGGTAAATTCTATCAAAATTTAAAGTGCTCAAACCTCTTTAACCAAGCAATTTTACTGGTGGGATGTTATCTTAAAGAAAAACTTCCACATGTGCACAAAGTAGCATGTTCAGGGATGGTCATTTGAGTTTGAGTTTTTTTTTTTTTTAATGGTAAAGTATTAGAAACCCTTAAATGTCTGTTGATGAACAACTGAGAAAACTTAAGTGGCAGTTTATGCATACTGTGATATCCTATACAGCAGTTAAAAACAATGAAGATCTGTTTGTACTGATGGAAAATTATTTAGATGTATATTTGAGTAAAAAAAAAGCAGCATGTTCCCATTTATGTCACAAAAGATATATTTTTATATGTAAATATGTTTTAATATATACCAAATTGATGACCTCTGGGAAGGAGATGGCAAGAGTGATTGTGGGGCATGGAAGGGATGATTTTTCTTTTTCCTCTTTGTATTTTCTTCCTTTTTAATTTTTAAAAATTTTTTAAATTTTAGATTCAGGGGTATACGTGAATTATTCTCTGCATTTTCATATCCTTTATTTGTTAAAAAAACATAGAGAAGGTACTAAGGGCTTTTACATAAAAATCATAAACAGATTGCAGAGACACTTCTATGTTCCAATTAAAAATTGTCACGATAGTTTCATAGTCTATTTCTGTTGTAGGTATTATCAGGATTGATGGAAGAAGAGATGGAATTGTCAAGGGAAAGTCAAGGCTTCGATGTGTTGTCTTCATTGCCTTCAGTTTTCTTGATTGCCCTTTTTTCTCCATATTGTTATAAGACACTAGAAGTTGTAGGAATAAGAAAAGCATGGAGTGGTATTTTCTTTCTTTTTTTGGTGTCAGAGTCTCACTCTGGCGCCCAGGCTGGAGTGCAGTGGCATGCTCATGGCCACCACAGCCTCGACCTACTGGGCTAAGGCCATCCTTCTGCTTCATCCTTCCAAGTGGCTGGACTATGCAACCGTGCCTGGCTTATTGGAGTGGCATTTTCAAAAGTATGTTCCACAGAACACTTACCTCAGATTTGAATGAGAATTCTGTTATCCAAAACATAATCTATAGGATGCCATTTCCCCCTTTCTCTTTCCCAGAAAGGTCATTTCCCTGTTATGTGGTTTACCTGGAATTGGCCTTGCTCTCCTGACTCCCAGCTTCAGAAATGGGCCCTGGTTGGCCTAAGCCAATCCACTCTATCATAATTAGTTCAGGGTAAACAAGCCTGAAACAGGCACATATCACATTTCTGTGGTTGAAGTGAATGGTCCAAGGTGGGCAAACAATTGAATCAGAAGAGGCTCACAATTGTATTTAATGTTTGGAGAAAGAAAGCTTTTTCTTCTTTTTGGAGGTAAATGAGAACTACCTGGGAACAATTACCATAAGGGAAGCTGGCTTGAGAATGAAGCTTCACAAGGAGGAGGTCAGAGATGAGTGAATATCTGAGAATGGGACTACACATATGCCTGGTGCCTGAGGCTCACACCACTTTTGTAGTTAAGTGAGACTATAAACTCCCTTTATTCTTTACATGTTTTGACTGAGAGTTTTGTTGCTTGCAAGTAAAAGCATCCTAACTGATACATGTAATAAGGCTCACATAGTGGAAGACATAAAATACTGGTTCAGAATGTGGCCTTTGTGGAAGTACCAAGATTTGAATCCTGCTATCACTTAGTGGCTGAGCAATATTGGGCAAATAATATAGACATAATAATGGTGCCAATCTCATAGTGAATTACAGTGAATTAATGAGTTAATACATATAAAATGCTTGACACTGTGGCTGGAGTGTAATAGTGATAAATGAATTATTTGTGTAGCAATAGACATCGAATGAAAAAAAGAGTTGTATTCCAGATTTGGGAAATCTGAATCAAACAAAGTGAACATTATTTCTTTACTTTAGGACTTCTTGAAGCATTTAATATGCTAATGTGCTTTGTGAATTTCCAAGACTGAGATGTTGTATATAGTATTGTTCAGAGTTATTTGTCCATTGGAAGCATTTTATTTGAGAAATACCTTGAATGACTCACTATGCTGCAGAATTCACATACTGACTTTGAGAGAACATTAATTAAGATAGGACACAGTGTGCCAGATGTCTGAGGGTCTATTGTTTTGGCCCCCATACTGGAGGCATATACCTGAGGTGTTTTGTACTATGCCCACCTGCAAAAAAGGGACACTTCTTTCTAATATTTAGCATGGCTTTGAAAATATAATTTTCATTCCCAGGCAAAAGTATCAGAAATTCAATGCAAAATGCTTCTAGAAATAATAGCTACCATTTATTGAGTGGTTATAATGCACTAAGCACTTTGCTAAGCTCTTCACTTTCATTATCTCATTTAATCTTCTCAACAGTCATATGATGTGGGTATGATAAACCCTCCCTTTTGCAGATAAGGTAACTGAAGCTTAGAGGGAAAGTTAGTAATTGCCAAGCTCATCAGCTGGTTAGTGGCAGAGCTTGAATTTGGAAGCAAGTCTGTCAAAACTTACTATAGTAACCAACACATTAAGCTGGTATAAAGAAAACTTCCATTAGAGATTGTGGTATCTAAATATATGGAGTGTACATTTAGATATTTATAATCTAAAACTAGCAACCCAATAAAATCCTTAAACCAATTTGGGCATGGATAGTTACATGTACGCACAGTATTCATAGACTAATGAAAGTCCTTCTTTCCTTCTTCATCTGATATGGATTTCAAAGCCATCAATATCAAAGCACCATCACCTGAGAAACTGAAAACCCAACAACATGGCTTCTCTATCAAGGAACTTCTGTTTCTTGCAGTGGTCAGATTGCCTTTCAGCTTTTTTCTGCACAGCTGATAATTCAGAAGCATTCTCCTATACAGTAATTAAAGATGAGTTTTCCAGCCCTGTTGAAAAACTCCTCAATTTAGGTATGACAGGTTATATTTTATAATGAGGTGAAAGGATATCACTGCTGGAGAAAAAAAATCCATGGACTCTGCTACTCACAAAAGGCTGTCAAATACTATATGCTTCAGTGTAGTGGCTCATTGTGAAAGAATTGCTTCTGGAGGGTTTCAGATTTTCCTTGGTCTATCTGTATTCTCAGAACAAACAACTGTGAAGGAATGGTAAAGCTCTTTAAAGAGTCAAACTCTTAGTGACTGACTGGGCCGTTTTTCCCTTCGAACAGAAGCAAATGCTCACAAATGACCCTGTTCACTGTCTCTCCAATGCCCATTCAAAAGAGCCCTAATTGCAATCCAGACCTTCACAATAAAGGCATAGCTGGAGGATGGAAAAATTCACTCTGGCATTCACAGTCTTTCTGTGGGCCTGGGATGTTTATTATAAACTATTTTTTGGACTGTTTTGGTAGACTGTCAACCCCTTGCACACCCTCCTCTTTCCTTGTTTGAATGTGTTTTGCTAAATTATTGTGATTGTCATCCTTACTCTAACCAAAAGGTAGCAATGACCTAACATTATTTCCTGTGTAAATTTAGACCAGAGTGTCTGTGGAATTCATACCACATTTATTGGCTCTGTGTGTGTGTATTGTTTTATATACACATATATATATATATACACATATTCATTCAAGGCTGAAACTATTGGACCAGAGCCAATTTCCAGCTTTAAGCTTTAGTGTGCCATCTTAAATAAGATCCCTCAGTCCCTAAGGGCTTACAGCCATTTGCCCTTTGGAACTAGCTAACAGGTTGAAAGCTGGTTTGTTTCCTGTGGTTCTTTTAAACACAGTCAGCTGTGTGAAGATGGGAACTTGCTGTCTTCCACATTGTTCCAGTAGATGTTTCAGGAACTTCCTGAATGGGACTCAAGTTAGTTCCTTTTATTTATTTTATTTTTTCCTCAACAAGCTGAGATTTTTTTTTAGTGCATATCTATAAAATAAATTATATACAACTCATAATATAATTGTAGATAACATATAATTCACAACATAATTACATATTAATGTAATTAACATATTATCATTATATATAATTAGTAATATAATTATATTATAATATGAATTATACATTATATACAAAATTTTTTGAGTAAAAAAGATCTTATGGGAAGTTCATGACTGTAAATGACAAAGTGTCAAAAGAAAAGTGGGGAGACCTGGAGCACTTAGTTTTGTGTTCAGTTCCGTGACACCAGGGATGCCAATGTATAAACAAAACCAAAAGGGGAAATTAAATTTGTCAACTAGGAAATTTTATTTAAAAAATAGTCATAGTTATAGAAAATATTACAAGTTATATGACACCATATAGCCTTTATTTATCTGCCTTTTCATTGCCACAGAGTACATGTTAACCTTGAGAGCACCTTAAAAAAATTCTAGAGATCTGAGTCCTTGATTTCCTGTTTACTTTCAATAATAATTCAGGTTTTGTGTCAAAATACTAATAAATATTGCCAAAAAGACAAATTATTTCTGGATTTTGTTTCTTCAGAGGATGATATCACATTAAAACTTGGCAGAAAATGTGTTTGTTAAATATTAACTTCAGTAGCTTGAAAGGAAAAATATTGGGAACCAAAATATGTTGGACAAATAACATTATATCTTAGTGTATCTGGGAGAGAATCTAGTCATAAAGTAGAATCTTTGGTGATTTATATCCCATTGGGAAAATGCTATTTCAGTATATTTTGTTTGTTTTTTACACTGTTCTCTGAATCATTCTAATGTTTATTGCATTTTGGTGTATATTTAATCTTTATTGCTTTTTCTCTAAATTGTTATATTTATAAATTTAGAGTCCACAGAGTACTGTCCATCACAGTTTGTGGCAGTGCCACCTAGTGGCGTAATGATAGCTTGTTCTTCCTAGATTTAAATAGTGTTAATGGATGAAGAGTATTCTGGGAACAGAAGCCATTTTGTGGAGCTCTACAGTTTTCTAAGATGGATTAGATCTAAAATTCCACTTATGTAACACTTGTATCTGCTTTCTATGCATCGTTTTATTTTTATTTTCCTAAGAAAAGGAGGCTTGTAGGAAGAGGATAATAACTAAAGCTAGTTTCATCAATTCAGCTTATTTATGAAGACTTATTGCAGCATCTTACGTTTAATGAAACGAGTAATTTTTCTATGTCTATACTCAGTTTCTCCTCTGATGGCTCATAGAGTTGGCACAATTGCTGTTTTTCTAAGATTTCACACTTTAATTGGCCTCACAGTCTACTGTCTTTTCCCATGTGGGTGCTCCTAGCATCTCCTATATTAGAATCCCCTTCTGAAAGATCTTTAATGGGGAAGATACAAAAACTTATTTATATCAACATTAAACAACTGAAAGAAATAATTCTTCATATTTGTATTTCTCAAATATTTTTTGCTGTATTTAATTCTACTTCCTTTATTTCCTGTTTTCATTGGGACGTATCTTACTTCTGGGGAACTAAAATTGGTTTTGTTGCTCTAAATTGGCAGGTCCTAGATATTTATGCCCAGTGAATTACATGTTTTTCTCTTTTTCCTGACTTGCCATTGTGACCAGGCTTTTTCCTGACTTGCCATTGTGATCAGGCTTCTGCCTTGAAGCTCAGCCCATTTGGCTGAGTTTCTGATCTCCCACCTAGTTATTGATCTTTAGAAGTACAGGTTCTAGCATCAAAAATGTTGGTGCCACTTTCTTGTTGTGTGGCATTGGGTAGATAATTAACTTAAAAAATCTGTTGAATCACCTATAATATATAAGTTTTAGTGCATGCATGGCTTTGACTATTAGGTGCTTACCATACTTCTTGTCAAGAGGTAAGCACTTTTACTAAATTTCAGATGTTTGTATGATTATTGCACATTTCTTTCTGTTAGGATTGAATGCTATTCCCTCTAGCTATGGTTCCACCTTTAAATGACATAGGACCACTGCTAGTACATTCCTGCTATGAGTCCTGCTATGAGTTTGGATCTTGCATTTTGTGGGAGCTCAGCAACAGAAAGTTTATTATGTCACAGGGAAAAAATAGTGTCCTTTAGCCACTGGTCATGTCTTTCTAGGGACATTTCTATAGCTTGATCGGTTTTCCTAGACATAGCCAGCTCCCTCCATTTACTTTCCCTTCCCTGACTGTCCTCTTTTAAGGCTCTAGTGTGAATCAGAGCTGAGTTTACTTGTTATAGATGACAAATTTTTCTTTTAAATCTTCCTGTATCATTGGGTGGCCATGGGAGATTAGAAACTAATGGGAAGTTGAAATCTGCACATGGTTCACTGTCTTAAATGATCTGTACCTCTAAGTCTCAAAGCAGGAACTCAAATGGAAATCAGATTTTTACAAAGAAATCACTTTTGAACATGCCTTTTATAACTACACCAAGAGTTGATATGTGATTCTCTGCCCCAGACTATCCTGTTTCTTTGGGTAGTGATAGTGTACCTCGCTTTTTGGCATCTGAAGAGAAATGCTTTATTGAAAATTCCTTGAGAGCAACAACCATAGCTTATTCATCTCTCTATAGCTCTCACAGAGTTTAGCACAAAGGTTCTCACATGGTAGATACTTCATAAATATTGGTTGAAAGGAGAGACTATTTCCCCCAAGCAGCACTTCTAGAAAGGCCACTTCAGGAAGTAAAGGCCTCTCTGCTTGATGGTTAGCAGACTAGGCCCCAAATATTTTGAAGCTGACTCTTGCTATAAGTATCATTGCAGGCTTTTCCTACCACCTTCCTGCCAATTTTACCAGAAATTCAAATTATACATTCTTTGATTTTGTTTTTTTGAAAATGTTACTTTTTTGTTATTACAGGTATAAGAACCTAATTCAGAAATCCAAGTATCTTTGGCAAATATTACCACAACTTTACAAATAATAGGGAATCCTAGTGTTTCAAATTACTCTTCCAATACCAGATGATAGATTGTATATACCTTATTACTTATTATTACAAATCTTCTGCCTGGAAAACATCAAATCCTTTCATAGATGAAATTTGTTCCAACATTCTTCTCATCATAATTTCTAAAAGGAAGAATTATTTTCAAAGACCTTGCAAATAGAAATGTGTATACTCTCTCTTGAATCATCTGCAGGAGTCCAAGATCAGTGTGTGTATTTATTGGTTCTTTTACTTATCCATTCATTAGCTTACTTATGTTTATTTATGTATTGTTTTTTAGAGACTGGGTTTCATTGTGTCTTCTGGGCTGGAGTGTAGGGGCCGGATCCTAGCTCACTGAAACCTCCAACTCCTGGGCTCAAGCAATCTTCCTGCCTCATCATTCCAAGTAGCTAGGACTACAGGTGTACACTACCATGCCTGGATAATTTTTAAAAAAAATTTTCTGTAGTGGCAGGGTCTAGCTCTAGCTATGTTTTCAGGCTGGTCTTGAATTCCTGGCCTCAAATTGTCCTCCCACCTTGGCCTCTGAAAGCACTAGATTAAAGGTGTGAGCCACTGCATCTAGCCCTTATTTATGTATTTAACACATAATAAGTGCCTCCTATATGACAGGACATGATAGAATTCTTGTAGACAGGAAAAGTTAGTTGAATGCTGTCCTTACACGATGAGCTCACAATTCTATAAATTAGGAAGGTGAACAAATGTTTTGTGCATCCAATGTGGTCCATGCATGGAGGATATGCAAAGAGATTTGGGGAGCACTGAGGGAAGCATATTGTGTAAGAGTTGTAAAAGAGCTCACAGTGGAGTGGGGGGTGTTACTTTCAATCTGGATCTTTTAACTGAAATTTCACCACTGGAAGAAATGAAGAACTAATAATAATTCTATGGAATAGAATACTGAAAGGATTATGAACCTTTTGGTTTATTCATCTAACACATAACAGGGACTTTGCTTTTTAATTTTAATTGATTATGTTTTACCTAAAACCTGTATTAAATATGGAGCAGCTGAATAAGTATTTCTAAACATGCTAGTTACATTAGAAAAAGAATTGTTAGAGTAACTTTGCTCACACACTCTGCTGAATGTTCAAAATACAGATTAACTCTCCATTCTATTTAACCTGCACACTTTGGGCAGATTTTCTTTGCAAGGACAGGATAATCAGGTAAAGTGACAAGTTGCCACAATTGTTAATCCAGAGGTCAAACTGATGCAGTGTGGCCCAAAGCCCAGTCACACAAAAACAGGTGTTCACCATAAGCACATTGTTAGTTTACACTATGGCATGGCCCCAAAACTCAGATAAACAAAAGACATTCTTATTAGGCAGGATACTCTGAGGGCTGAGAGGTCATCTCCCAGGAGCTGGGCCAAGGACCAGTCCTGAAGATTTGGGCAATATGCAGGGTTTGAGCAGCTCAGGCCTGCTGAATTAATCCCTTACTGTCCAGAGGAGTAGAAGGGTTTCTAGTGGTCAGGAGCTGAAAAGCGCCCTGATTTCTTTTATAGGTGTAACTTGGCTTATGTTTCCTGCTTTCCAGGTGCTAGTGTTAACTTGCTCTGTCTCTTTTTTCAAGACACTAATCATCCCTTTTGTGTGTGTGTGGTATATTCTAGTACAAGGTACCAGCATCTCTAGCACCTGTTTTCCCAGGGCAATACTGACTGATGCCCATTCTATGAAATTAATGCCTATTGATCAGTGGACTTTTTTATTGCGAACAATGTTCCTCTTTGCCTTGTATCCTATGTAGATGGATCCATGTATCCTGACCCAAATTTATAATTTGAAAAATATATTTTATAACAGCAAACATTGAGAAATGTAATTTTTTTTTACAGTAACGTATGTTGATCTATATCTTGAATTCAAAAAACTATTTATGCACTGGAGATGGAAGGGATGGGAAGGAGGAGAGGTATAAGAAGTATAGGATAGAATTTTACAATTGACAACTACATGTATAGTAGCAGTTCTTTAAAAAATTCTGCTTTTAGCTGGGCTCAGTGGCTCAGCCTGTAATCCCGCGACTTGGGAGTTCGAGATGAGTGAATTGCCTGAACCCGCGGGTTCAAGACCCGCCTGGGCAACTTGGCGAGACCTCATCTCTACAATAAATCAAAAAAATTAGCCCGGCGTGGTAGCGCACGCCTGTAGTTCCGGCTACTCGGAAGGCTGAGGTGGAAGGATCGCCGGAGCCCAGTGGGTCGAGGCTGCGGTGGCCATGAGCGTGCCACTGCC
>CAUYQG010152998.1:0-13210 GCA_963574415.1 Tarsius wallacei
ACCTGGACTCTTTCATGTAACCAACAACTTGCATGTGGCTGGGAGGGGGGATCAACCCAGAGCATGTCAGGATCATTCACCCCTTCTTGTACGCAGAGCAGGGCTTCAGTTCCTATGCTAGTCCAGGTTCTATCACCCGCCATTGCAACACTCTGATTTCTGGTCTCTATATATTCAAAGAGACCTCTGCTGGGTGCAGGGTGATTCACTCATCCAAAACTGTTTGGGTGCCTACCTCTATTGGCAGCTGGGTATCTATTCTCTGCCTTGCTTAGTGAGAGAGGCATTTATCTGCTGCTCCATTGTGGCCAACTTGGATCTGAATGTGAACACTTTTAATTTAATTTTGTCTGTTAAAAGTTTTAAATCATATCCTGACACATCCATTTGATTCAATTTTATCATTCTGCATCCAGGAAAAAAAAATGTGCTTGGAAAAGTTATTGAAGTAGTACTTTGTACTTTATAAAACAAAGATGCATGAGATGTGGTTATCAAAATGCTAGCCATCACTACCTATCTGCCAATCAGAGTGTATTAGTAACATACTTAAAATTTCAGATAAAAAATAGTCCTACATATTCTAATGATGCCAAAATAAATATGTCCTACATATTTTAATGATGCCAAAATAAATATGTATAGATAAATACTAGGTCCAGAGAAATGAATTATACAGAAAGAATTTTTTCTTTCAGATTGTATACCAAGTAGATAGTCATGTCTGTTTTATTTACTTTGTGTAATATTATGTGACATATGCAAATTGATAGCTCTATTAAAATTGTAAAAAGTATTGGTAAACTTATTTGCTCATTCAAGTTCTTTGTGCAACTTTTTTCTTCATTTATTGGACAATTCATCTAATCTGACAACTCTAATTTTACAGAATCACTCTTTCATGACATATGTTTGAGATTGCACTTTATATCAAAATTGCACAAATTCTTCACATTTTCTCATCTTACAATGTAGATATAACCCTCATAAAATGATGCACATAATTTATTGTCAGTATTACTTCTGCCATTGCCAGTATGCAGAAAAAGTTAGGTATGGTCTCTAGAGTCAAACTTTCTGGAAGCAAGTCTTTAAAGGATAAAGTTTGTATCTAAAATAAACACAGTCCCAGAACATTAACAAATGCCTTAAATAAGGACTGAGCATTTCATGTCTTCTTATCTATGAAGTTTATTATGTACACTCATATATGTATTTTAAAAATAGATTTTCTGTATAAGGAAGAAGGTAGAATAATTATGTTAGCCTTGTGGCATGACACAAGAGGTAATAGAATATGACCAATTGCTTTTTTGATAAAATTGGAACATAATAGGAAAAAGGTAACATAAGGAACATAATCGAAAAATGTTATTTCTCACTTTTCTTTGAATAACACTGTCAATATATACTATAACAATCAGAATTTATAGTTTTCAGTTTTTCTTTTTGTATTCTATTTAGACTTCTTTGTGTATTGCATTTGTATAAAATTCAAAGTATTTATTTCAAGTCTCATCTTCTTCTGACTGCAGATTTTAGAAAACATTAATTTTTCCCTTGTTTGTGAAAATCTCGTACTCTGATACTCAGTTGTATGCACCTTTTGTTGGATACTTTGTGTGTTCCCATCCTCATTCACAAGTATAAACCACTGAGACATGAAGTAATTTGGACATAGAATTAAAATGAGACATCAATTTTAGTAAGAAAGACCCGCATGCAGGATCCAACACTTCAATTTATTTTCCTTACATATATTATATTTAACACTACTTTTCCTCTTGAGCCAATCATGTAGATTCATCCCAGAACATAGCTTACTCTTTTACCCTTCTTGTACAATTTCCACCAAGTATTTTCCTGGCTGATGTAGTTTCAAGGTCCTGCAGTGTTGTCTTTTACTTTATTTATATGGCCCAAGGCTTTAGGGTAGGTACTAGTAGTAATAACAGTGTGCCCAGCATGAGCTGAAGTCCTCTGTACATATTAACACACAGTTTTCACATCAAACCTATGAAAATAGTACCATTATTGTCTCCAACTTTGTTTCTCTTTCTCAAAGTTATTTGACAATTCCATATAAATTTTACAGAAAATTTATCAAATTTTGCACACAAAACAATGTCTGCTGTAACACTGACTGGGTTTGCATTGAAACAACAAATTAATTTAGAGAAAGTTGACATCTTACCACTACTGAGTCTTTCCAACCATGAAGATAGTATATCTTATTTACGTCTTTTCAGTCTGTCACAACAGTATCATGTTGCTTTTAGCCTACAGGTCTTTCATATGTTTTAGTAAAATTTGTTCTTAAGTATTTTGTACTTTTATGCTATTATAAATGACATTTAAAATTTCAATTTCCAATTTTTATTGTAATATGTAGAAATTAATTGACTTTTGTGTATTTATTTTGTACTCTATTACATTGATAAGATCATGTATTAGTTCCAGAGCATTTTGGTAGATCTTTAGAATTTCTAAATACACCAGGGATTACAACCTGTTTTCTAAATAGAGCCATGTAAGAAGTGTTATACTTGCAAACCATGAGTTTCTTTGTCACAACTTCTCAACTCTGCCATTATAGTGTGAAAGAAGTCAAAGACAACATATAAGTGAATGAATATGGTTGTGTTCCAATATTACATTGATTAATTTTTAGATATTAAGTCAAACATGTATTCTTAGAATAAACCTCACTAGGTCATGAGGTATTACTATGTTTATGTATTGGTGAAATATGCTTGCTCATCTCTTGTTTAAAATTTTTGCATCTCTTTTCATGAGGGTTAAGAGATGGTAGTTTTTACTTATTCAAAATGTATTAGACTGGTTTTAGTATCAGATTAATGTTGGTATTATAAGATGAATCAAGACTTATTTTCTCCCCTCTGTTTATTTTCTGGAAGAGTTTGTATAGAATTTTTATTATTTCTTCCTGAAATGCTTGGTAGAACTCACGAGTGAAGACATTTGGGCCTCAAGTTTTCTTTGTGGGAAGATTTTTTTACCTATAAATGAAACTTCTTTAATAGATATAGTGCTATTTAGAATATTTATTTATTCTTTAATAAACTATGATAGTTTGTGTTTTTCAAGGAATTTTTCCATTTCAGTCATATTTTCAAATTTAATTGTATAAAATTATTATCTGTATTTATCCTTTAAAAATCTATAATATAGGTATTGGTGTGAATTCTTATTCCTGATATTTGGTGATTTCTGTCAACCCTTTTTCTGGATAAGTCTGATTAGAAGTTTATCAACTTATTGATCTCATAGAACCAATTTGATCTCTCTAATTTTATTTTTTTTTCTGTTTTCAATATACTTGATTTCTGTTCTGATGTTCATTATTTCCTTTTCTCAACATACTTTTTTTTTTTTTTTTTGAGTTGGCATCTCACCCTGTCACCTGGACTGGAGGGCAGTGGCCGCTCCAAGCCACCGCAGCCTCGACCTGCTGGGCTCCGGGGATCCTTCCGCCTCAGCCTTTCAAGTAGCTGGAACTACAGGCGCACGCTACCATGCCCAGGTAATTTTTTGATTTATTGTAGAGATGAGGTCTTGCCAAGTTGCCCAGGTGGGTCTCAAACCCGCGGGCTCAGGCAATCTACTCACCTCGGTCTCCCAAAGCGCTGGGATTACAGGCTGAGCCACCAAGCCTGGCTCTTAACATACTTTTAGGTTCAGTTTGCTTTATCTTTTCTAGGGTCATAGGTGAAAGGTGAAGTCACAGCTTTGAGAGCTTTTTTTGCCATAAAAGCATTTATTGCTATAAACTCCTTATGCTTAAATACTTAGATGATATTTTATAAATTATAATGTGTTTTCAGTTTCATTCAAATTAAAAACACTTTCTAATTTCCCCTTGAAATTTTTTGTTGACCAATATGCTTTTTAAAGGTATATAATTTTGTTTCCACATATTTGGGATTTTTCAGTTGTCTTCTTGTTATTGATTTACAATTTAATCTCATGTTGGTCACTAAACATATTTTGTAAGACTTGGGTCCTCTTAAGTTTAGTGAAACTTGATCAATAGTCTCAAATAGGGTTTATCTAGGTAAACGTCCTATATGTACTGGAAATGAATGAATATTCTGTTGTTTCATGAAAAGTTTCAAAAACATCAATTAGCCCAAGTTGGCTGATAGTGTTGTTGTTAAAATATGCTATATTCTTACTATCTGTCTATGTGCTTTAACATGAGAAGGTTATTTAAATATTCAACTATAAATCTGGATTTGCCTATTTTTCTTACATTTATATCATTTTTGCATCATATATTTTCAGGTTCATTATTAGGTACATAAATATCTACTTAAAAATATCTACCTTGGTCTATTTTTAAAAATAATCATCTTAAGCAATCAATCTTTATTTTTCTAAAGGGACTTTCTTTTATCTTTGTTCTATTATTTACTTTGTCAGACACTAATATAGACACTCAAACTTTATTTGGACTATTATATCATGGTGTATATTTTTCTCATTTTTTACTCATAAACTATTTGTTTTTATATTTCAAACTGGTTTTCTATAAGCAGTATTGTTTGATTTTGCATTCTTATCAAGTCTAAAAATCTTGAACTTTCAATTAACTATTTTTAATATTATAATTAATATGGCTAAGTTCAAATGTATCATCTTACACATTTTCTATTTATTTAATATTTCTTTTTCTTTTTTTGCTTTATTTTGGAAGTTAAATAATCTTCTTTTGAAGTTTTTATGATTTCATGTTATCTCTTTTCTTAGCATATTAGTTTTAATTCTTTTTATCTAAGTTCTTACTCAATATTTTATATTATACACATTTCACTTAGTCTTCTTTCAAGAGATGGTATATTTCATTTACAGTATGAATATCTTAAAATAGTATACTTTCAGTTCTCCCATCCAGACATCTGTACTGTTATTGTCATATGTTTCATTTATTAAATGTTACAAATTCCACACTACAGACTATTATTTGTATTTAAAGAGTCAATTTAAATGATAAGAAAAAGTATTCTATGTAGTCATTATTTCAGGTACTCTACATTCTTTTGCATAGATAAATGTCTCAATCTAGTTTAATTTTCCTTCTGTCTGTAATCCATTATTATGCTACTAGAACTCTGTGGATGTGATTTTAAGATGTGAAGACATGAAGCATTCTATAATCTTCTATTTCGATCTCAGTCTTTAAAGTTCGCACATCCCCAAGCTGTGGACTTCAAAACTGTGAGATAGTAAGACCAGTGAGGGATAAAGATGGATAAGTGCCCTTTGCAGTAGATGGGATAATGCTCTGGTAAGGTTTCCCTCTGGAGAGTAGACTTTTGTACAGGAAAATACTCTGAGTATATTTCAAGGTCGTTACTTTTCTCTTCCTCTCCCAGATTCAAGAGATGATTTTTTTTTGCAGTGAGAAACTGTGTTTGGCCTGCAGGTAAAACTCAAGGAAGTCTGGTAACCCCTTAAGACTGCAGCCCCCAAGAATTTCTCATTCTTAAGCTAGTTCACTATCAACTTTCAGAAATGAGTTCAAAGTTATCACATAAGTACTCTTTACTGATCTCGTGACTTCTGCTCAAGCTAAGGTGATCTTAGCTACAATTTTCTGTATTTCAGAATTTGGAGTGGCAGTTTACCTTCCTACTTTAATTATCTGCTAGGTTCATGAAAAACCATGCATTAACAGTTTGTTCAGATTTCTTTCTTGTTCTAAAAATGTATGTGATGACTTGACTTCCAAGGTATTTTTTTTCTTTTCTTTTTTTTTTTTGAGTTGAAGTCTCACTCGGTAGCCCAGGCTAGAGTGCAGTGGCCCACTCATAGCCACCACAGTCTTGACCTGCTGGGCTCAGATGGTACTTCCACCTCAGTGTTCCAAGTAGCTGGAACTACAAGAGTATGCCACGATGACTGGATATTTTTTTATTTACTGTAGAGGCTATTTTTTGATTAATTGTAGAGATAAGGCCTCACCAAGATGCCCAGGCTGGTCTTGAGCTCCTAGGCTTAGGCAATCCTCTTGCCTCCACCCTCCAAAGTGCTGGGATTACAAGCACGAGCCACTGCACACAGCCGACTTCCGAGGTCTTTATAAGTTGAACCTAAAACCAGAAATAGAAAACATTTTAAATAACTGGTTTAATATTTTCACCATAAATCTAACATCTTTGTCAATTCCATACTGGGTTTCATTGATTAATTTGTCTCTTTATTATGAATCTTATTTTCTTGTTTTCTTGTATGCTCCTTAATCTTTTGCTAGGTGCCAGACCTTTGTAATTTTTGGTTTCTTGGTATCCTGGATATTTTGCATTCCTAAAAATATTTTTGAGATTTGTTCTAGGATATAGTTAAGTTACTTGGAATTAGTTTGATTCCTTATCAGTTTAGGGATAATTATTTTAGACAATGAGAATGGTAAGATTCTTGTGTATACTCCACCCACCACCACAATGTCTTATGGATCATATGTGGATTTTCAGTATGGATAATAAGAGCAGGAACTATTCCTGGTCTTATTTTAGGGCCAGGTGCTGTTATATCAAATTCTTTCAAGTAATTCTTTTCCAGACTCAAGAAATTTCCTCAATCACATGCACTGATTAGTATCCAGTCAAATATTCTAGAAAGATACTCTTCAGACCTCTAAATCTCTCTCTCTCTGCAGTTGTTTCCTTGTCTATTATTCTGTCTTGTGCATTCTGACCAGGTTGACCCTTCACTCTCAGCTCTATCTTCTCTTTTCAGGGATTCTACCACTCATGCCTAAATTTCTCCCTCTTTTTGGACTGAAAATTCTTTCATGATTGTAAAGCTGGAGATATTTCTTATACTATTGTTTTTATTTTTCTTTCAAATGAGAGGGTGAATCCTGTCCCTCTTAGTTCATCTTGGGCAAAAGTGGAAGGCAAAACTATAGATTTTAATTTATTTGTATACTTTACAATTTATATGACATTGCTGCACCTGTTTTTGTGTCTCAACAAGTCTTCATTAATTTGTTAATTCTTTGATACACATAGTGAAACAAACACAGAGTCAAAGACTTTGTCTATTATATTCCCTGGTCATAACCCCTTTCAGAGACAGGAAGAGTTAAATACCTGTGTACTTATGTGATTTTTAAAGGTTCCCAGTGGTATCTCTGTGTGCATTAATACATCTCATTCATTCTGAGAAATATTATTTTTCCCCAGCTTAATTGAAAAAGTAATAGATATTCTATAAACCAAGTTGCATTTGAGCTCATGCTTATCTTTAATGTCAGTAAAAGTATCCAATCTTTTATTATAAATTCTGTGGACATCTTCTGTTTCCCAAGACTGTGGTAGATTCTTACAAAGATCAGTAGGGCAATTTCCATTTGCATATGCCGTTCTGATCCTAACTTGTACATCCTGTGGCATTCTTGACTTTACTTATGTCTCTACTTGCATGGCTTTCTTCTTCCCTCCATCATGTACCTAACAGTCATGAAACCTTTTCATCTTCTATAGGTTCACCATCTATGCTCATGCACAAGTCATTTAATGTTTAAGAAAATCTTAAAGGAGACATGGTGCACAGAGGATGTGAGGAATTTGTATAACCATATTTATAATGTGTTCAAATATCTTTCACATTATAGTCTCTTTGGTTTCTATTTACTAGAAATTCAATTCTCTCCAAATATTACAAAAAGCAATAAACTATTTTCCTTAATTTAGTTGGAAGATTATCTATATGTTCAAAAATATTTTTCATATCTGTATTAAAAGTGTTTACAGCAATTCTGGGTCTCATCTTTCAGTGAAAGAGATAGACAAATATTTTGAAATTAATGTTATCAAACCCCAATTCAAGTAAAGAGAGTAATTTTAACATTTCAGTTTTCTAGTAAATCAAATTATATCATTCTTCTTAGATGTAAAAAAGAATTTTTACAAATTTTTATTAAACTCGTCAGTGACATGTCTGGTGTCCCATTTGCGAATCACACAATCACTTCTATAGTTATATTTTCTATCCTGAATATCCTAAGTAAATTAGGGGTTTATAAATTTAATTGTGCAAATTTAAATTATGTAGATTAAACACTGTAACCAAAATTAAAACCCAGTATTTCCAGTATAAATGTCTTGTGGCTAATACATAGAAAATGAATGAAAAGCTTTTTAAAACCATAGAAATCTGAACACTTAAATTTCCACAGTTTTCAGGATTTAGGGACATCTTTTAAAGAAACCATTGCAATTGTCATTTCAGTGGAAAAGTGGAGACAAATTTTATGAATTATTTCAATGAGAAATTTATTTTTTTTAATTAAAGAAGAGGTAAAAAATTAAAACTGTCATGTAGAAAGGCACAAAACACTTCTGAGAAGTTAAATTCTGAGCTAAGTCAAGGACTTGGTTTCTAGTTATTTACAGGAAAATGTACTTGAGCACATTTTTTTCCCTTGAGGCAATGCTTCGAAATATATTAATACAAAATTTATTCCAATAAATGTTTTTACATGGCTCTGAAGGGAAAATTTCTGCAGTGTTAATTCTACAATTTTATCTTCCCAGGTACCAGAACCACAGAGCTTGAGACACATAGGTTGATTATAAAGTGTAAAGCTACCTACCTTCTTTAAGCCATGGGTGTAAAACTATCATAACTTAGCAGAGAAGAATAACTGTCCTTAATTCAAATTTCCAATTCTTTATATCACTCTTCTGGAGAAAAAAATAACCTCTTATTTCTTATATATTTGAAGTAAGCATTGGAAGATATTTAATTTTGTCTGTGCTATGCAATAATCTGTTTAAAAATCATTATTAATGATGAATACATGCCAGGGACTGAAGGTATTACCAGCCCTATTTATCTCACAGGATTGTTGTGAGGATATCTTTTCAGAATGGGATTCATATTCTACAATCTATAAAAATATTTCACTAATTATGGTGTTATAATAAAAAATAGGTCTTATTATCACTAACAGGTCATTTGTATTCCCTCCAAGCATCTAATACATATTTGAGGAGTTGGAAAGGATAATAAATAGAACAAGATGAAAATTATAATCGAGTGAAGGGAGAGTAGCAGCATAGCTTAATGTAATAGATCCTAATCTAGAAGAAATATAAACAAAATAAAATAGATTCAGCAGGACAAAATTGCTTGTAGCATATCAATGCTTTACTAAGAATGTCAAGAAAAACTAGATAAAATATATAAATTGTCTGCTGAATGCTGCAGTGAGTTACAGAAGCAATGGAGGGCAAGTGGGGCTGATATTCCAAAAATGGAGGCCTCAGAGACATGAGCTAACTTCTGAAACCACCTTTCTTGGGGTGCTACTGGTTCTGTAAAAAGCAAGAGACTGGGAGAAAGTGGACTTTGCCCAGACAGAGAGCTGCTGCTGGGGCAGCTGGCGACCTCACGTGGCTAGAAGAGGCACACCTGATAACTTGAGACAACTCATCTGTATACATAGTTGGTTTTGACTTTGAGACATTTGCCAAATTCTGAAATTACATAGGGCTTAATTAAAAAATATACCAACTAGACATCTCTTTAAATCCAGAATTGAGTTCAGGAAACAAGTAGTTAGAGACTGAATGAATGTACAAGCTGGTAGAGTAGGAGTAATCAAAGGTAGACTGCACTTGACCAAAACCAGAATTCAGCCTTGCCTCAATTCATTCACTTCTGATTAGATTAAAATGACTGGTCACTACTCTACTTCTCAAGCAAAGGGTGATGAAGCACACTCTGCTGAAATAAACTTAAACTGCATCCTCTAACCATGTTATATACAATGTTCAATATGCAGAAAAAATATCAGTAAGAGGTAAGACCACAGACAGACAAAGTCACATAATCTAGATAATGGAGTTAGCAAACAAGAATTATAAGTAAATGTGATGAAAGAAACAAACAAAAAATGAAATGAGTAGAAAGATGTCAAATTTAACTAGAGGATTAGAATTCATGAAAAATAATTAAATGGAAATTCTAGAAAGGATGATATATGAAACTAAAACACAAAAAGGAAGCAAAAATGTTTTGAAAAAAATCCTTGAAAATTCTTATTCAAAAAAGCATCCACTTTGTAAACACACATATTAGATTTGAATTCATCTACTTCTACTAGCTTGATAAATTTTAATTCACCTACTTGAGCATTAGATTCCTTATCTTTACCATTCATGCAATATCTATATCTTTGAATGGTTTTACTCAAATGAAATAATGCATAGCAAAAACCTAGAGTAAAACTGGCCACAAATAAAGCTAAAAGATGGTAGATTTTTTTAATACTCGCCTAAAATCATGTGATAGTTGATTTTTATGAAAGTAAGTGTGACCAGGATTGTTTAAAAAAAAAAAAAAAGAAAAGGAAGGACTGAGAGTGTCACAGAAAGTTTGTAGAGCTAGAAAATGAATTAATGATAGAAGAAAGACTAATTCAAAAGGATAAACCTAAAAATACAGAGAGGTAGAGTGCAGGAACAGCCTAAGCAAGAAGGGCTTTGACAAATTTGAAGGAATATGATTCTTGAAAACTTCATTTTCACTCTAAGCAATTTCTCTCTCAGTATACTGATTGGAGTAAGAAGAATAATTCATGAGATTCTTCAGTTTAAGCTAGATATACTCACACAGGCTTTTTAGCATTATACATATCCCACTAGCTGCTGAGGATAAAAATTTAAGTGAAAACTGCTCCATAAATAGTAAGATATAACTGTGCTAATGGCCATGTCACAGGGCATAAATCTACAGCTGGGACCCATTCAGAGGCATTCACTTAAGGTTTATTAGATCTGGCTAGTTTTCCTTTTACTTGTCAACAGGAGGAATTATTATTTTAGACAGTATGGAAAGTTCAGAAGCATAGTGGAAATAAATCATCTTAGGGAGATTTTACTAAAGCCAAAGGGAATCCAGCTACGACATATCTTTTGCTGTCGCTTTACCGTAACACAAGTCCTAATAATTTAAGATTGAAGGCTTGTGTTCTTATTCCTATTTAAAAGTGATATACCCTTAATTGATAAGTCAATTTATATTTAGTTTTTATGGAAATTTCATAGTTCACATAGTCAATAAAGAATTTTCGAACAACTAGAGAAGATTCTATTTGCTATTTTTTAAAAAAAATCTATGACAGTTTAGATATTGCAGAATGTAATTTTCAGAGATGGCTGCACCAATATACATTCCAACCCCACTTCACTATTGAGTGATGGGATCTGTGTGTCCTCCACATGAACCTGTGTAACTGCTTTGGCCAGTAGAATCCAGAAGAAAGAACACAGCATGACTTTTGAGACTAGGTCATAAGTGGCAACGTATTTACTCCTAGCTAGACTCCCTCTGGGTTCTTGTGCCTTTCTGAGCCGCAAGTCACAAAGTTAAAAACCCAGCTACCCTGAAGTTGTCACAATTATAAGACCATGCAAGGTCAATACATACAGCTGGAGATGCCTAAGGAATCCCAGGTTTTTGAGACGTCTAAGCCCACACAATACACATGAGAATGACTCACTGCAACATAATGTGAGTTCATGAGATCTGAATGGTCCTCATGAATCATGACATACCCCTAACCCTTAGAAGCCCTGAGAGATGATAAATTATTGTTTTGAGCTGTTAAATTTGGGGATTATCTACTACATAGCAATAGTAATTAGAATGCTAGGTCATAATGTTTCACATTTTTATTATAGAATTTTGGTGTTAAATAAGATCAGATTACTGAAATTATTGAATCATCATAACTATGATGTGAAATTGGAGTATAAAGTATTTAGTCATCTTATAAATCTTCATTTGATCACATCTTCACAGCATTTGATGTTAGATAGCTTCAAATTGAGTCATGGTTTTACCATAGCATTTGATGTTAGATAGCTTCAAATTGAGTCAGTGTTACTTAATTCTCTTTTATTCCAATTTCCTCATTTATAATAGCCATTGTCTTGTATCACCATAACGAAATGAGATAATCTTTTGTGACGATTTCTAAAAGATTTAAAAATCAACTTTCCACAAGACCCAGCAATCCCCTTTCTGGGAATATGCCTGGAGAAACTCAGATTTATTAAAAAAGAGATCTGCACACGCATGTTTATTGAAGCATTATTTGCAACAGCAAAATCATGGAACCAACTGTGCTGCCCATCGAAAGTGGACTGGATAAGGAAAATGTGGTACGTATGTATGCCATAATATTATGCAGCCATAAAGAAAAACAAAATTATGGAATTTGCAGTAACTTAGATGGATTAGAGTCTATAATACTCAGTGATTTATCACAGAAACAAAGATCTGAGTATTACATGTACTCACTGATAAGTGGACCCTGAACATTTACCATAATACTATAAGAAAGAGATTGTCAGTAAATACATGTTCTTAATGGAGCATGTGTAAAGGTCATTTTGAGATGAGGATAATCTGGATTTGAAAATTCATTTCATCATCTATCTATTCAAAACCTTTGAGAGTTACTTAAGTTTTTAGATATTAGGTGGTTGTTTATGGCAAACTAAAATTTCAAATGAGAATAACTGAAAAAGTAAAGCAAACCCACAAATTATCTGTTTGAAATTATCAGAGAACTGCTGAGCAAATTAAAGGGACAAAGTGCTAGAGAAGGTATTTCCATGAAGAGATGCAACATAACATTCTACAGCCACTTGTTTCTACCAGAGCTCTGGCCAATTCTACAAACAAGTCAAGAGGCTGAGAGTCCCACAATGTGGACAAACATATGAAAATAAAAGACGAATAAAGAAACAGAGCCGCCGGGCTCGGTGACTCAGCCTGTTATCCCGCGCCTTGGGAGGTTGAGGTGAGTGGATTGTCTGAGCCCGCGGGTTCAAGACCCGCCTGGGCAGGCGAAACCTCATCTCTACAATAAATCAAAAAAATTAGCCGGGCATGGTAGTGCGCGCCTGTAGTTCCGGCTACTTGGAAGGCTGAGGTGGAAGGATCGCCGGAGCCCCGCAGGTCGAGGCTGCGGTGGCCAGGAGCGGCCACTGCACTCCAGTCTGGGCGACAGAGTGAGATTCCAACCCAAAAAAAAAAAAAAGAAAAAGAAATAGAGCCTTTGGTATTTATAAAAATAAAACGGGAAAAAAAACAAATAAAATAAAAACAATGAAACCATAAAAAACAAGGGCCCAGAAATCTAAAAAGAAGCGAGGTGTAAAGAAATAAA
>CAUYQG010153003.1:0-25459 GCA_963574415.1 Tarsius wallacei
ATTCCGGCTACTCGGAAGGCTGAGGCGGAAGGATCAACGGAGCCCAGCAGGTCGAGGCTGCGGTGGCCGGGAGCGGCCACTGCACTCCAGTCTGGGCGACGGAGTGAGACTCCAACTCAAAAAAAAAAAAAAAAAAAAAGAATTAGCCAAGCATGGTGGTGTGCACCTGTAATTTCAGCTACTTGTTGAGGCAGAGGGACCGCCTGGTTCAGCAGGTCGAGGCTGCAGTGGCTGTCAGCATGCCGCTGCACTTCAGCCTGGGCAACAGAGATTCTGACTCAAAACAAAAACAAATAAAGAAAAAAACTCACACTTGTTAGCAGTCAGTCATTCTCTATTTTCCCCCAAACCCCTAACCCTAGGAAGTCACTAATCTACTCAGTAGATTTGCCTATTCTGGAAATTTCATATAAATGTTGTCTTTTAAACAGGCTTCTTTCGCTTATTTATTTTCAAGACATCTATGTTATAGCATGTATCAATATTTCATTTCTTTTCATTGCCGAGTAATATCCGATTGTATGTGTATACCTAATTTAATTTTTATCCAGTCATGAGTTGATGAGCATTTGGGTTGTTCCCATGTTTTGCATATTATAATATGTGAACATATGCTTTCACTTCTCTTGGATATATACCTAGAAATGAAGTTTCTACAGTTATACTCTAAGTTTAGACATTTGAAGAACTGCCAAACTGCTACCCAAAGCAGCTGCACTGTTTTACATTTCCGTCAACAGTGCACAAGGATTTTAATTTCTTCAACTCTGCGTCAATGCTTTTTGTGTCTTTTTTTATGACAGCCATCCTAGACAGTTTGTAGTGACATCTCATTGTGATTTGCATTTGCAGTCCCCTAGTGGTTATTGATTTTAGTAAGTTTTTTTGTGTATATTGGCCATTTGTATGTCTTCTTTGGATAAATGTCTATACGAGCCATTTGGCCATTTTAGAAATTGAGTTATTTTTGTATTATTTAGTTGTAAGAGTTCTTTGTATATTCTGAATAAAAGTTCCTTATCAAACATATCATTTGCAAATATTTTATCCCAGTTTATAAGTAGTTTTTTCACTTTCTTAATAGTGTCCTGTGAAAAAGATTTTAATTTTAATAGAGTTTAATTTATGTATTTTTCTTTTGTCACCTACACTCCTGATGTCATGTCTAAGAAGTCCTTGCCTAAAATCATGAAGATTTACTTCTATGGTTTCTTTTAAGAGTTTTATAGCATTAGCTCTTACATTTAGTCTGAACCATTATAAGTTCATTTTTTTGTGATGTAAGAAATCCAACTTCATTTATTTGCATGTAGATACCCAGTTGTGCCAGACCATTTGTTGAAAAGGCTATTCATTATTCATTAAATAGATGTGACACCTTTGTTTTGTTGGCTGTCAATTGACCATAAATGTGAGGGTATATTTCTAGACTCTGAATTCTATTACTCTGATCTGTCTAACCTTATGCCCAGTACCACAAAGACTTGATTATAGTAAGTTTTGAAACCAGGAAGTCTGAGTAATCCAACATTGTTCCTTTTCAAAACATTGTAACTATTTTGGGTGCCTTGCATTCCACATGAATTTTAGAATTAATGTGTCCATTTCTGCAAATAATCCAGTTAGGATTTTGATAGGAATTGCATTGAATCAGCAGATCAATTTGAGGAGAATTGCCTTTTTAACAAGATTAAATCTTCTAATCACGAACATTCATGTCTTTCCATGTAATTAGCTATTCTTTAATTTCAATTATGTTTTTGCAATTTCAGAGTGTAATTTTTGTACTTGTTTCATTCCACCAGGAGCAGAGAGGAACAAAGGCACTTCCACACTCGGCACCTTCAGATACTCCTGGATTCCATTAGGGCAGAGTAAGCACTGATTCTCTGCCTGTACCTAGGATTAAGCCCTGTGGCCACAGGGAGAAGAATCCAGAAGACTCAGGAACACAAATGAAAATGACACTTCAGACTGAAATGACCAGAATCCCCCAGGAAATAAAGAAGGAAAATGAAATCCAAGGACCAAAAAAGTCCCCATACAAGTTAATTAAACCATGGAGTGACCAGGAAATCTGGAGTTTCCTGCAGGAATGGGAATTTCTTGAACATGAAGTGTACTTCAGGATGAGGAAGAAGAGTCATGCAGTATCAAAAGCAATTGCCCTACGTCTCAAGCAGCGGGGCATAAGGAAGAGCTGGCAGGAATGTCTGCAGATGCTGATAAGTTTGCAAGACTTATACTACACTATTCTTGAAGCTAACCAGGGACCAAGGAAAGAACCCTTGCCATGTCCTTTTGGGGAGGCCCTGCACAGCATTCTGGGATATGGATGGAATGACAGTGTCTTTTCAGGTCCTCCCTGTGCAGATGTAGTTAGCCTCCCACTTCCTGAGTACCAGTCCCAGCCCTGTGTCATCCCTGTTTCCTTTGAGAGTCAACTGTGGACACCTCCACCTGTGATCTACGTGGAAGATCCTCAGGTGCCCATATGGGAGCCCTCAAACATGACCCCTCCATGGTCAACTCCGTATATGTTTCCTGTCTTCCTCTCAGGTTAACCTCCACTGACTGATTCATATCCTGAACTTGGAGACAATTAGAATCAGGATTCTGATTCTATCTGAAAGACAAAAACCCACTAGATTTAGATATATACTTGTGCATGACTTCCAAATCAATGAGAAAAAAGTATGAAACAAAAATTCATTCCTAAGTTTTGTATTATTTTTGGAATAAAGAATTTACTACTGCAAATGTTTATTCATTCTCAATAAAATGTTTCTATTGCAAATAAAACTTTTTAATTTTTTTATTTACAAATTATCTTTTGGTGCTACATAGAAATAAAATTGATTTTTGTGAATTGATCACTTATTTTATTTTATTTCATTTCATTTATTTTTATTTATTTTAAAGATGTGGGGTGCAATTCAGGATTAGGTAGATAAGTGGTCATTTTACAGGAAAAGTTTGGGCCTCCCTTTGGTCCCCACTTTTCCTGGTTTGAGATCAGGTACCCTCATTGATGTTATGTGCCCCTCACCCTCCAGCAGTTTCCCACTACTACCAATTCCTTTCTTATTATAGTAAATATTCAGGGTCCACTTATGAGTGAGAACATATGGTACTCAGTTCTTTGTTACTGTGATAGATCACTGAGTATGATAAACTCTAAATCCACCCAAGTTGCTGCAAAGTTCATAATTTTGTCCTTCTTTATGCCTGTGTAATATTCCATCATGTACATGTACCGCATTTTTTTTTATCTTGTCCACTTTTGATGGGCAGCACAGTTGGTTCCATGTTTTTGATATTGTGAATAGTGCTGCAATAAATATGTGTGTGCAAGTATTTTTTTCATAGAATGATTTGAGTTCCTCTAGATATATTTCCAGAAGGGGAATTGCTAGGTTGTATGGAAGGTTGATTTTTAGATCTTTTAGGAATCACCACACTGTTTTCCACAGAGGTTGTACTAGTTTATACTCCCATCAAAAGTATAGAAGCATTCCCTGTTCTCTGCATCCTTTCCAGCATCTGTTATTAGAGAGAGGGAGGAGTTTCACCTCCCCAAAGTAGGGGAGGGGGCCAAAGCTTAAGAAAACATGGCCTGGCCATAGCTCAAAGAGCACCTAGTCACACCATAACTTAGCAAGGCAATAGCCTATTTTTTGAGTTATTGATGATCGTCATCCTGACTGGAGTTTGGTGGTATCTCAGTGTGGTTTTAATCTTCATTTCTTTGATGATTAATGAGGCTGAGCATTTTTTCATGTATCTGTTGACTGCTCATATGTCTTCTTTTGAGAAGTGTCTGTTCATATTTTTGCCCACTTTTTAATAGGGCTATTTGTTTTTTTTCCTTTCAGCACATCTGAGTTCCTTATAGATACTTAATGTTAGACCTTTGTCAGATATACAGTTGGCAAATATTTTTTCCCATTCTGTGGGCTTTCTCCCCACTCTCTTAATGGTTTCTTTTGCTCTGTAGAAACTTTTTAGTTTGATGAGGTCTCACTTGTCTGTCTTATCTCTTATGGCATGGGCATTTAGGATTTTGATCAGGAATTGGTTATCTCTTCCATTTTCCATAAGGGTGTCTCCTGTATTTTCCAATATTCTGATAGATTGAGGTTTTATGTTTAGATCTTTGATCCATTTAGAGGTGATTTTTGTGTATGATGATGGATAGGGGTCCTGTTTTCAATCTTCTGCATGTGGTCAGCCAGTTTCCAAGCACCATTTACTGAATAGGTTTTCATCTCCCCAGTGGCTGTTGGTGGAGATTTTGTTGAAGAGTTGGTAGAAAAATTGAGGTTTTGCTTCCAGAATCTTTATCTTGTTCCATTGGTCTATATGCTTGTTCTTTTACCAATACCAGGCTGCTTTGATTATTGTAACCTTATATAAAAGTTTAAAATCTGCAAGTGTGATACTTCCCACTTTGTTTCTTTTGCTAAGGATTATTTTGGCTATCTGTGGTCTTTTATAATTTCCATATGAATTTCTGTATTGCCATCTCCGGGTCTGAGAAGAATGATGTTGGTAATTTAATGAGTATAGCATTGAATCTGCAGATTGCAGATGGACATCTTAACAATGTTGATTCTTCCAATCCATGGAAGATCATGGAATACTTTTCCATTTGTTTATGTCTTCTTTGATTTGTTTGAGCAGTGTTTTGTAGTTTTCATTGTAAAGGTCTTTCACCTCTCTGGTTGGGAAGATACTGAGAGATTTCATTTTTTTGCAGTTGTTATGAATGGTATTGTGCTTTTTATTTTATTCTCTGCCTATTTGTTGTTGGTGCATAAGAATGTGACTGTCTTTTGCATGTTTATTTTGTACCCTGAGACTCTGCCAATGTCCTTTATCAGTGCAAGGAACCTTTTAACAGATTCTCTTGGATTTTCTAGGTACAGGACCATATCATCTGCAAGGGGGGATAATCCTCTTTTCTTATGGATACCTTTGATTTCCTTCTCATGTCTGATTGCTCTAACTAGAACTTCCAACACTGTGTTGAACAGGAGGGTTGAGAGTGGGCAGTCTTGTCTTGTTCCAGTTTTCAGTGGAAATGCTTCCGATTTCTGTCCATTTAGCAATATGTTGTCTATGGGTTTGTTGTAGATGGCTCTTACTATTTTGAAGTATGTTCCCTCTATGCCCAGGTGTTCAAGGATTTTTATCAAGAAGAGATGCTGGATTTTATCAAAAGCTTTTTCTGTGTCTAATGATATAATCATGTAGTTCTTGATTTTACATCTATTGATGTATTTAATTACATTATATATATATATAAAGGGATATTGGATTTTACCAAATGCTTTTCCTGTATCTCTTGAGATTATCGTGTAGTTTTTGTTCTTTTTTTACTGGTATGGTGCATTACATTGATTTTTATAATCACTCCCCCCAAAAAAGGAATTATCTTATGGAGGGTGGGTTCCTTGTAGTACAGGCTTACCCCACTAGGTAAGTGTTCTAGGAACCCATCAGCATCAGTGTACCAACTAGTATTGTGAGAGACTTGTGTTCCAGCTTCAGTGAACATTTTTTTTCCAACATGTTTGTCCATCTCCTGATGGGTGATTTATGAGATCACCTGCTCACACCGTGCTAAGTGTTCAGCAGTTTTTGACCAAAAACAGCATAACCCCCATGACTCACTCTCTCTATTCACCAATCTTACTCTGAGTGACTTTTTTTGTTGTTTGTTTCCCTGGATTAAAAAAAAAAAAAAAAAAAGGCCCTTACAGAGAAACATGTTGCTGATGTGGAAGAGGTGAAACAAAAATCCAGCAGAATTCATTAGTTCAAAAACTGTTTTGAGGAGAATCCAAGATGGCCACCAGGAACTAGTCAACCTGTGCCTCTCCGAGAGTGGAAAAAGGAATACAGACCCAGCCTCTGGCACCTTGAACAGTTTTAGACAGGTGAAGTACCCTAAACCCCGTAGAGGACTTTTTGAACACATGAGAGTACCTGAATAGCCAGTGTTGGAACTGGGACACCTCACCCCCATCACACACCAGGCTTGCATGGGATTTGCAGCCCTGCCTTGTGTGCAGAGGAGGTGAGTGATCCTGACATGATCTGAGTCAGTTCCCCTCCCAGCTGTGCATGGGTTGTTGGTCCCATGTGGGAGCAGACCTGGTCAGACACAGTTGTGGATAACCAGAGCCCACATGAAGTGGGGAACACACCTGCACTTTGAAATGCCAGCCATCCCCTGAGGGCATGCTTCCTACTGGCTGAACACAGCAGATCCCAGGAGAAAAAAGCTTGCCTGCCCATCACACTCACTAGGTGCCCACTGCCAGTGTTTGGCAGATCAAAAAAGCTTTTCTGCCAGCCTCTCATATCCAAAGCACAAGTCCCTCCATGGCAGGGAATGAATGGTCTTGAACAGGGAAGGACAAACATTAAAGGCACCCAAAGTGATTCCCAGTGGGAAGTTTTCTGTGCTGCAAACAGCAGATAGCAACCAGCAGGCCCATCTGCCCACCTGATCCCCACATAGTGCTCACAATGGGGGTTGAAAAGCAATCTCCCCAAGACATAGGGCAATCCACCTCCATAAAGTAAGCATAAAAGAAAAAATCCTAAAGGCAGCTAGAGAGAAGGGTCTGACCATCAACCAGGGAAGATCCATCAGACTTGCACAAGACTTCTCAGCAGAAATGCTACAAGCAAGAAGGGACTAGAGTCTCATCTGTAACATTCTCAAATATAAGCATTTCTAGTCAAGAATTTCCTACCTCACCAAGTTATACTTCATCAGTGATGGAGAATTAAAATCTTTCCCAGACATTCAATCCCTAAGAGAATAAGCCACCTCCAGATCAGTCCTCTAGGAGATACTTAAGAAAGTTCTGAACACAGAAACAAAAGAAAATCAGCACCCATCACAAAAGCACAAGCAAGCAAAGAGTTAACAGAGCATAGCAATCAGTTACAAAATTACATATATATGTAATTTATATACAATTTATTGTAATAAATTATGTAATTTTTATATATAATATTATACGTAATTATAGATAGATAGAAGCAAAGTAACCCTTTAAGAGCCTTATGGCAGGGATAAAGTCTCACATATTGATAATTAACTTGAATATAAATGGACTGAATGTGCCACTAAAAAGACATAGAGTAAGCCGGGCTCAGTGGCTCAGCCTGTAATCCCAGCACTTTGGAAGGCTGAGGTGAGTGGATTGCCTGAGCCCGCGGGTTCGAGACCTGCCTGGGCAACTTGGCGAGACCTCATCTCTACAATAAATCAAAAAATCAGCCGGGCGTGGTAGCGCGCGCCTGTAATTCCAGCTACTCGGAAGGCTGAGGCGGAAGGATTGCTGGAGCCCAGTGGATCGAGGCTGCAGTGGCCGGAACAGCCACTGCACTCCAGTCTGGGCAACAGAGTGAGACTCCAACTCAAAAAAACCCAAAAAACAAAACAAAACAAAAAACAAAAACAAAAAAACCCCTATATTTTGTGGTATCTTGATATTCAGTAGTGATACTTCTAGGGGCTATCATCCTCACTTCAAAAGAGTAGCACTGTTCTTATATGAATTTTCATGGATATGGCAAATTCCATTTAAGTTATTCCAGAGGGAAGGGGAAATCTGCTCTTACAAAATAAAATAAATTAAAACCTGCTGTATTTTAGTATGCTGCCATTTAGGGAAACATAGATAGATAAGCATGAATAGAACCCTTAAAAGTAACATTGTTTAAAGGACAATTTGAGATGCATGATCTCACAAAATAATGAAGTTGTTTGTAGAAAAATTTATAGAAATTTTGACAATCTATTTGTAAATATATAGGGGAATACTTGTACAATCATCTTTCCTCAGTTACTTTGGCTTATGTATCTGTGCACATATATAATTGCTTGCATGTATATGTATAAAAATACAAAAAAGAGTAAAATATGAACACAAAAATCATATAATAAAATATCATTAATAGACCAAATACATTAACTAACAGTACTAAATTTGTTTGTGTTTCAATAAAATAATGCCAATGTTCACTTAAATGTTTAAATGACTAGTCTTATTAAGAATAATAGTAAAGAGAAGATATTGTTGTGTTTGTTTCTTGGTAAGTGATCTTGTTATGATTCTTGATTGTCATTAAATGATATTTTGCTCCAAAGAAATATATGAGGACTTCATTTATCACAGAAAACAGACTGATCATACAAATTGGATACTACACCACTTTATTGCAACCCTTGATTATGTTGCAGCTCATTAAAAAGCTGTTGAAAATAATTTATTATTTAGTTGCTAAGAGATGATAAAAAATTCATTTTTGCTAACGGCACAATCAGATTGTATTTTATTGCTCAATTTTTATTGGTCTTGATAAGAGGACTGCAGATTAATTGTATCCTTATTTTACCATCTCAGAAACATCAAAAATTATATTTGTTGAACTAGGACTAACTCAGATCAAATGGATTTTGCTGTATTTTAATTTAGTGACTTTAAGACTAAAAGTAGATATAGCAAATCCAGTAATTTATAATTATCCTTGAATATTGTATTCCACTAGAAAAGGCATATAAAAATAGGATTAAATTATTCTTAATGCTCACAATTGGATAACATTTTTCTTACCAGTTTAGTGTTTAACCAACTGGATGCAAGGTGCAAAAACCTAATCTGTCAACTGCACTAATATAATACAAGTCCAATCTTTGAAGGGTTGACTCTGAAGAAAATGAAGAAAAGGCAACAGAAACAAAGCTTTTGCTTGTATTCTCTGAGATTTATCTTCCTGAAATCTCCCACTGATTATCCATATCAGTTCAGCAATGTACTTAGAGAAAATATTGCTACTGAAATGTTCCAGCAAACTTATGGGGGCATACTAAACTTCTTTGAACTTTTGTTGGTATAAAAAAGACCAAGCTAAAACATATAAAGACATATTTGCTTAAAAGAAACAAGTTTAAAAAAAAAACGAACTGTAGCAAGCTCATCTCTGTATATTTTTCTGGACTGTCTCTCTTCCTACATCTCAGAAGTCATTTGGGTAGCCAAAATCACTTGTGGTAGGAAGAATAAGCACCTCAATATAATGTCTACTCCCTAATCCCTGGTATTACTCCTGTGGATCCATGTTATGGGTTAAATTTCACTTCCCCAAAATATGCTAAAATTCTAATTCTCAGTACCTGTGATTGTGGCCTTATTTAGAAATAGGGCCTTTGCAGACGATCAAGTTAAGATGAGGTCATTAGGTAAACTCTAGTCAAATATAACTAGCATCGTTTATAAGAAGGGTAAATTTTGGAACATAGGTAGATTGGCCTCTAAAATTCTTTTATTTAAATATGCACTTATTGTAATTTAAATTTGTTATGAGAGGATACATTTTTGTTGTTTAAGCCAACAGGTTTGTAGTACTTTGTTATGGCAACTCTAACCAACTAAAACACAACATTACTGTTACATGACAAAAGGAATTAATTACAGATATGCTTGCAGACACAGTTATATTTAGCAATGATCTGATAGGGAAAGTTTCTTGGATTATTTGGGAAGGTCTAACAAAATCACATTTATTTGGGAAGAAGGCAGTAGAAGGGAAAGTCACAGAAATGAAATGTAAAAAATATTTGGTTTCTAGCTTTCAAGTTGAAGCAAAGTGTTCAGGCCATAAGCCAAGGAATGCAGAAAGCTGCTATAAGCTGAAAAAAATATGTCAGCAGATTATCCCTGAGAGCATTCAGAAAAGAATGCATTACTACTGACACCTTCATTTTAACCAGATGAGACCAGTGAAACACTCTTGACCTACACAATTTAAAGGTAATAAATTACTTTAAAGATTGCTGTAGTTTGTTACAGCGGTCAGAAATTAATACATCTCTTCAGGGTACTTGAAGTTTGGTTTAGGGAGACCAGTAGCATATATAAATCATTTAATGTTTTTTTCTGTGATTATGTTGCATAACAAACAGGCTCCAAATCTCAATGTCTTACAAAGAGCTACTTTGTACAATGCGGTGAAGGGACTGAAGGGATGGGAGTAGATTGGCTTTAATTTGTAGAACTGTTAAATTTCAGACTTTAAGATTCAGACTGCACTTGGAAAAACGTCTTCACAAGATCAATTTCAAGACTACAGAGAAAGAAGCAGAGACATGTGGTGCCTCTTAAGGTCTTAGCTCCAAACTGGCAACTGTAACTTCATGACATGGTCACTGAACAAAACAAGAGCATGGCCAAGCCTACCATCATTGGAATAGAGACATAAGACAAGTGTGGGTAAAAAAGAAAGTATGATGGACAGAAGGTAAAATCTGTCACAACCATCTTCTAAATTCAGTTTTTTATCTGAAACAGGCTTTTTATCCAGAAGGGCAACACTGCGGATTGGCTTCAGGAAAAAAATATCAGCAACACCTGGTGATGTAGCCACATTAAATGAGAGAGGGTTGTTGGGTGCCCTGAGAGCAGTCAATAATAGGATTCATTGTCTATAAAGAATATTAAAAAGATATAAAACCAATAAAGATTGGGCTAGCACGTAGGTCAGCAGTTCTAAACAATGCTAGTGATAAAATGATATCTCCTGCCATTATGGATTTTACCCCATCCTTTAGAATATGGTCTTTACATGTGATTTCTACCTTGTAATAATGACTGATGTCTGCATAAAATTTATACAAAGAACCATTGCTTTGTTCTACCTTGGTTTGTAGCCCAGAATATTATTTTTAGAAATAAATGAGATTATTTTGTTCAATACCTAATAATACTGCAGAGTTACTTTTAAAAAAGAGAAACGAGTTTGAGTAAACAATAACAACAAAATATAAAAGAAAAAATATGTATTTCTTAAGAAAATTATGTGATGTATACATATGCTAAATGTGTCTACGTAGAAATATTCTAGCAACATATTACTAAATACTTGAAGAATTTTTTTTTCGACAGTTGCAAATAAAGAATTTATGTCTGCAATGCTTATAATTCTGATAAAATTCAAACTCTACATGTATCTTCTTATTCAGGATGGTCATTTTCCTTTCATTAAATCATTCTATAGTTCTCTTTTGTCCCTCTCAGCAGTGATGGCAACTTGTTCAGTTTTCATAGTTTTAGTCTTTCTTCTCAATCACAAATAAATAACTAATAAGTGATTGTTGAAAGAACTACTCACCAATCAATACTCTCTTACTTCCTATTTCCTGTTTAAATAATCTAAAAATACAATTGCAGTTGACATTAAATTACATGAGTTTGAACTGCATGGATTCACTTATACACAGATTTTCTTCCATCTCTGCCACCCCTGAGACAGCAAGACTCACCCGTTCTCTCCCTTCTCATCAGAGTACTCAACATAGAGATAATTAGAAAAAAGAACTTCATGACGACTTCCTTGCACTTAGTGACTAATGAATATATTTTCTCTTCCTTATGACTTTATTGATAATGTTTTTCCTTTATATAGTCTACTTTGTTATATGAATTTAGCATATAACACATACATTATATAAAACAGGTGTTGATCAGCTGTGTATTTTGGTAGTTAAGTTTTTGGGGAGTCAAAAGTTATATGTGGATTTTCAACTGCAGAATTGGTGCCTCTAACACCTGCATTGTTCAAGAGCCAACTCTATTCTGTAATTAAATCAACTAGCATTTATTTTTTTTACAATTGTCTTGGTATATCACTTATCTCTGGCATTTATAGTTATTCAGTGTGGTGAGTATTCCAAACAGTATCTTTTGTGTAATTTTTTTGCCAGAATATATAACATTTCCAAAATTATAAATCTTTCCATTTTATTTTTCTATTTCAGTGCAATTTAGTCTTTATTTTTTACTATATTTAGAAAACATGTAAAAATGTATATGAACTTAATTTCCTGCATTTTGCAATGGTATTATATTCAATAGATAATATTATGGCATTGTGTTCTTAAAAGTAAGGGAAAATAATGCTTCACAGCATTGGAAATAATCAGAAATATTAATCTGCTTGAAAGGAAATATTGAAAAAAGTTAGCATAATTTTTAAACATTATCTAAGGCCAGACAATTATATATATACATATATATATATATGTATATATAGATACACACACATATAAAGAGGTGGAATATTCTTAGAAAAAAAAACTCACATAGCTGTTGAGTCTTTCAGTTTCACATGTAAAGAGGTTGAAAGTATTGTTCCTTTTTTCTTTTCCTACTGTGAGAAAAATGTATAGACACTAAAAAAATCAATGACTTTTTTTGAACCTATCAGAGAACTAACTTGCAGAATCTACCACCATCCTGAACCTGGACAAGTATGAACATTCAGCTATATTTGCTTACACAGTTGGCTTACACATTGACTTCCACCTCAGGAGACCAGAGAGTAGACCCATCTCTAATGTGCTGAACCTCTGATCCATAAGAGAGTGTGCAATGATAAATTTGGGTTGTTTTGAGTCACTAAGTTTGTGGTAATTGTTACTCAGCAATAAAATATGAATATGAAAATATATAGGGTACATTTTTCTCTTCCTATCATTTGTTAAACAAACTATATGACAAAGTTGGCTTACACAATCCACACTGAAGAAAGCATATAAAATAAATTCTAATTGCAGCAATGGTATTTTCTATTATTATTGTCACATTTTATGTAACATTATTTAAAATTTGGAAATAAATCATTTACCTAATGATCTTATTGTCGTCATACATGGTGAACATTGTTGTATCTAAGATGCCTTTAAAATAATACTAAAATGAAACCCTTCAAAGCTATATATTTAAAAAAAAAACATTCTATGACATTTAATAAGATACAATATATGAGAGGGAGCCCCAAAAATTGGAATTATTTTTTGGAAGGTGAGCCCCTTATAGTACAGGCTTCCCTGGTATGTAAGTGTTCTAGGAACCCATTGGCATCAGTATACCAGTTAGCTTTTTGTGTGAGAAGCTGCTGTTTGGCTTTAGTGAATATATAAATATTTGGAGACGATTTCAATGCATTTGCCCATTTCATGATGAGTGATTTACTAATGCACCTTCCCACACTGCACTGAGTGTTCTGCAGTTTTTGACTAAAAAATGTCATAACCCCTTGTCCTATTCACTCAATCTCACTCTGAGCAACATTTTGTTTGTTTGTTTCCCCAGATGAAAAAAGTCCTCAAAGGGAAACGTTTTGCAGATGTGGAATGGGTGAAATAAAAAATGGTAGAAACACTAAAAGGCATCAAAAATGGATGATTCAAAAACTGTTTTGAGCAGTGGAAAAAGCACTTCAATAGGCGTATTGCATCAAATGGATAGTACTTTGAAGGTGACTGAAGTTTAAACATGTCAATATATAAATTAAAATTTTGGAGGGCTACTCCCTCATGTCTTAAATAAATGATTGGCAGTTGAGCGAGGTAGCTCATGCCTGTAATTCCAACACTTTGGGAGGTGGAGGCAAGAAGATTGCCTGAGCCCAGGGGTTCGAGACCAGCCTGAGAAACTTACAATAAATCAAAAAATTAGCTGGGCATGGCGGCATGCACCTGTGGTTCCAGCTACTTTGGAAGGCTGAGGTGGAAGGATCACCTGAGCCCAGCAGGTAGAGGTTGTGGTGGCCATAAGTGTGCCACTGCTCTCCAGCCTAGGTGACAAAGTGAGTCTCTGACACACACACACACACACACACACACACACACACACACAAATTAAATGATTGGACTTCCATAATACTTGCAAATATCCTGATTCAGGCATTAGTTTGCACAACAGAGAGAGCTGATAATGTAATATTATTATGCAGAAGTAAGCATTTTAAGTGTAAGTTTTCTTGAGTCTTTTTACCATTTTGTTCCTGGCTTCTAAAGAAAAATTTAAAAAATAACAATGATTTTTCCCAAGATGCAGATGGGAACCATGGATGGGGGAGAGTGTTGTTTTGAAAAAGGCAAAATAATTCTTACTAGTATTACTAGTAGCTTTCTTAACAAAAGGCAGAACCTCAACCACAGGCAAAAATAGGTATCTAATAAGAACACCCATGGAGAAAGACATTCTCATTGTTACAGAACTGCTGAGTAGGTTGCCAAGGACAAATCACCTCCACTTAAAATTATGTAGTGTATTAGATTATTCAGGGTATTCCACAAAACTTTTCATCTCATGCCAACTCACAAACATTAAACACTGCATGTAATAACATGTACTCATTTCACTATGAAGATATAGCTAAGAAGTTCAGGCTTCATAAAAGACTCCTCATCTCTCCAAGCAGAATAGTAGCAAAATAGAAAAATTTGGATAAATGTTAGTTACTTTGGGTAAACTTCTGTCATTAAATAATTAAAATGGCAATAATGTATTCTTGTGAGAACTAATTGCCAATGAGAAATCCCATCATGAAGCAGATAGACATTCGAGGAAAAAGAATTCTTTTGTAGATGCAAGAGCCAATAGGAATATCTTCTTGATAAACTGGCAAGATGGGATCATTATGTTCAATGTCCTATTGTAAACCTTTCTTGAATGGTTTACAATAGATTGTTTAAGGAAAATAAATGACAAGAAACAGTGTTAATACACAGTTTTGAGAAAAGTAGAGAAATTAGTCAAGAGTGTACTTTATCACTAACCGAATGATTTACCACATCGATTATTCAAGGTTGAAATATTAAAAGTATCCCACAAGGTAAACTGTGTAAGATTTTAAGGTAACAAGCAGGAGGAAGAATGAGCGAGAAGCTTAGAGAACACAAAGGCTTCCAGGAACAGCTCCCAGAGTGATTTCTGAACCACAGAAGCTATACCTAATCTTTAGATGATGAACCATCAAGAAATGTGTGAGGGAGTATGAGTTCAGGAAAACTTGGGCAAAAGTTACAAGTGAATTTTAAAAAATATCTCACTGGTGGCTTAATCAAGTTAGGTGGTGTAGTTGGTTAAACTAGGTATAATTTACGAGTCTATATATCCTTAATGTACGTATGTACATAAGCTAGCCCTAAGGTGGTTTGAACTTTAAACAGTACATTAAAAATAACTAGCTAGGACATCGTAACTTTTATATCTTGGCTTTGAGTTAACACGAGGCTTTCAGACATCCTTGCAAAAAACACAAAGTGTCTCATTCAGGTGAGAGAAAGCCCTGTCTTATACATCTATTCTCTGACCAGGGAATACCTCCATGGTGATTTACCCTGAGGTTGGGGACTTGCAATCACAGCAATAACTCTTTTTCAACCCCTGATTTTCCTAAACCTTGGATATATTTCTGATAAAATGTTGGCTATGCATATTATTATACATTGTGTCTGTATTGTATTATTATTTAATATATTATTTGTTAATATAATTGTATTGTTAATACTCATACTGTTTAACATATAAAGGCATTGCAAATTTGATTTTTTCAAGTATAATATCTTTTACTCAGAATTACTTATCTTGCCTAGCTTAAGTATGTGATAAAACAAGTATTATCTTAGTCAGTTTGGACCACTATAGTAAAAATGCCATAGACGAGGAGGCTTAAGCGGGAGAAATTAATTTTCTCACACTTTTTGAAGCCTACAAGCCTGAGAGCAGAGTGCTTGCCTGGTCAAGTTCTGGTTCGGACCCTTTTCCTGTCTTGCATATAGTTATCTTTTCTCTGTCCTTACATGGTTTTTCTTTGGTGTGTGAGCAAAAAGAGACTGAGGGGGGAGCTCTGTGGTATCTGTTTTTATAAGGACACTATCCCTATAGGATAAAGGCCTCACCCTTATGACTTCATTTAACCTTAATTACCTCACAAAGGGTCCTCTCTCCAACTATAGTAACATCGGGGGTTTCAGCTTTAACGAAGGAATTTAGAGAAAAGACATATTCAGTCCATAGCAAGCATCATACACTTGAGTGTTAACAATTAATAGAATATTAAATAATTCTGCACACTATACAAGCAAAATGGAAGGAAAAAAGAAGGAAAGGGAATCCCAAGTATTTCATGTATTAAGAGTAATTCCTTGTTTTTTAAAAATCCATTTATCTTATTTTATTCTATATTGTCTAAATCAAATGTATTTCACCCATTTTCTTCACCTGGTTTTCTTCACTTGGTTTTCTTTCTTAGTTCTAAGGCAAGTCAGACTCTGGCAGCGATGCTCCTTGATTTCTCTGGATAGGTGTCCTTGTCCTCTGGCTCTTCTTTCCATTTAGTAGTTGAGACATATGGCTTCTCTGTGCATAGTTCTTCATCATTAACCCCTCAAGTTCTCTCTAATTAAGACTCACCATGATTCAACAATCTGGCATTTTTAAAAAGTCATATAATTTTCCAATGAAGCTGACACAGTGTTTATTTTAAGGCAACTATTTTTTTTCCCAAAAAAGTGCACTAATTCTACATGGTGAAGAACTTGTTACATAATATATTACTTATATTATGCAATTATTACATACTATTTACAGGTTATCACATTGTGTTTAATCATATTCTAAAAATTAAAACAAAAACTCTTTTTAACAACTCTACAGTTAAGTTTTTGGTTAAGAATCTGACTCATATGTAAGTTGTAAAATTAAATTAAAATATGTATGGGTACCTGAAGGACTCAATATTTGTTGAGAAACTGATTCATTTTATAGGGGAAGTCCATTTTCTTAAGAAAAAAATTCAACTGGGGAAATAAGGGTATCTGTCATTATGAAGGTTCATCTAGGTTGTTGCATGTATCAATAGTACATTCCTTTCCATTGTTGAAGAGTATTCCATAACACGGATGCAACATAAGTTGTTTTACCACTCACTTGCTGAGAAAATTCTGGGCTGTATATTGGGGGAAGGTCAGGAAATGTTGGATATTGGTTACCTTTCTCTGTTAGGTAGTTAGCTGAAGATGCCTTGTTCCTATAATAGTCTTCCAGTCTCAATATCCCTAATCAGGGTGTTTCCTCTTTCTACATATATTAGTTATGATTTGGTTGTGTCTTCCATTATTTACTAGGCTTTTATTTGTACATACCACATAATAGGAAATGGCAGAGAGAAAGGAGTCTATACTATTTTGTCTGTGCTGAAAGTCCAAGTGTAATTTTATAAGGTACTTATATTAGATCTTGCTGCAACATAATCTGACGTTGTACAATTAGGTGTCAGTCTTAAATATGTTCCAGGAAGAGATTTATTTCTTTATGAAATACCACATGAAAATCATTATAATCCTCAAATATGGTCATGTGCTAGAAACGTTGGAGTAAATGCTGTAGAAGTTTTTAGAGTATATGCAAATGTTCATTTTGCACTTGTGAAAATTATGTTTATTAATACAGGTTTTTATATAACTGTCCTTTAGATTTTAACATGGTTGATGATTCATCATTGTGACATATCGCGGCACAGCTGGTTGCCAGGAGTGACATTATAGTGAAGATTTATATAAAATATCTAAAAGTTATGCAGCTATAATGCTTTCACTCCACGGGTAGCACCATCAATACCCACATTTAGGATAATAGCTCTGAAAAAAAAAAAGTTCCACAAAGAAAAGCTATAGTAACCAAACTGCATGTCTCCAACATTCCAGAAAAAGAATCATGGATATAAATTTGTATCTAAAAATATTCTCAAGGAGTTAACATTTGAAAGTTGAAACTGAATGGTCAATTTAAAGTAGCTCCTGTTTAGAAGGACAGAAAGTGAATACACTTGTTAGTAACTTTGCAAATATATTTTTTATTGTGGTTCTAGATTTCCAGAAGAAATACAAAGGTAGTGCTTATTAGTAATTTTTTTTTTTTTTGAGTTGGAGTCTCACTCTGTCGCTGAGGTTAGAGTGCAGTGGCATGCTCACGGCTACCCCAGCTACCCCAGCATCCACCTTCTGGATTCCAGCGATCTCTCTGCCTCAACCTTCCAAGTAGCCAGAACTACAGACACATGCTACCATGCCCAGTTATTTTTAAATTTTATTGTAGAGACGAAGTCTCACCAAGTTTGCCAGGACTGGTCTGGAACTCACAGGTTCAGGCAATCTACTTGCCTCGGCCTCCCAAAGTGCTGGGATTACAGACTGAGCCACCGAGTCTGGCCTTGTTACTAATTTTAATCTAACTGTCTAAATCATTAGGCTGTTGGAATTTATTTTGATAAAAAAAATTATTTTGTTTTGAATATGTCTATAATTTGGTTAGTTCATGCTCAAGTAATCTTGCATTTAATGATGATTATTATAGAAAAGAGTCAACATGGATTTTTGCCTTCCATTACCTTCAAGTAAAATTTTGGTCAGAGGATTTTTTTTAAAGAAAGAATGTATATTTGGTACTGTTACTTGCTTGTGTGCTCAAAGTCTATATAATACACAAGGAAGACTCAGATATTAATACACTTCTAGCTTTTAAGACTTTTTCCCGTAATGTCTTCATAATGAATAATATTAAGTATCTTATCAGAGTATTTTAGTACAGAAATTTACAAACGGTCTAAAGAAACTCTAGTTGTTTATATATCTTACATCAAAATAATTGAAATTGAAGAAATAATTGGAATGGTAAGAATATTATTTAGACAAAGAAAAAAATATTATGTCTGATATATTTGTGTTATTTATGTACTCTTGAAACTCCTAGTCTTTAATCTTTATCTTAATGTGGCTTCAAAATAAACTATTTATTATTATATTGCTTTGATTTAGAAGAATTTTATAGTTAAAATTAATAATATGTCTGCTTAGTTTTTGTTAGTAATTCTAATCTAAATTTTGTTGACAATTTATTGCCTGTGTCAGCATGTCCATGTTTTTATGGGAGCTGACGAAAGTATAATAGCATCACATTTGTAAAAAATCACTTCTCTAAACCAGTCCCCATTTTAAAAAAGAATAATAAGTGTTTGTTAAAGTTTACAAAATATGCTAAAGTTTACAAAGGATGTTAAAGTTTACAAAGGATATCCTTTACAAAGGATAAATCTCTCTTCATTAATCTTATGAGAAAGCTAAAACATAGAGACAGAAAGTGTAGTTTTTTAAAGATCACACAGTAAAAAATTCAAGAAAAATTTTACAGCATCAGAATTCAAATTCTAACAAAATTAATAATACCATGAAGGAAAGATATTTTTATGCTACTACAGCTGTTTAGAGACTTCTGATATTAAGTCTATATTTTGCAGAACTAGCCCAGAAGATATTATTGGGGAAAGGTGGTAGTGAGGAAGTAGGAAAAAAAATACGTGATGAAAAGAGTCTAAGATCTTAGTTTCAGCTTCTACTTCTGCAATCCTTGTCAAAACAAGGCAACTGCTCTATCCTCAGCTTTCATAGAAGTAAATATGATAATTGTTCAAGCTCCACTTATGAGTGAGAACATATGGTACTCTGTTCCTTGTTTCTGTGATAGATCACTGAGTATGATAGACTCTAAATCCATTCAAGTTGCTGCGAAGTCCTTATGTTTGTCCTTCTTTATGGCTGCATAATATCAATTATCATAATACTATAAGAAAGGGATTGGCAGTTGAGGGAAACTGCCAAGGGAGGGAGGGGCACACCTCATCAACAAGGTTACCTGCATAATGAACATTTGTATACCTAACCCTGAATCGTACCCCATATCTTTAAAATTTAAAAAAAATAAGTAAATATGATGTAACAATTCTGCAAAGGACTGAATGCTTGTGTCTTCCTCAAATTCATATGTTGAAATCCAAATCCCCAAGGTGATGGTATTAAGATGTGGGGACCAGGAAAGTGATGAGATTATGGGTACAGGACCTTTATAAATGAGATATGCCCTTATAAATGAGACCCCAGAGTGATTCCTCCCTCTTTCTACCATATGAGGACACAACAAAAAGCCAGTTCTTTATGAAGAGGGTCCTCACCGGATACCAAATCTGCCCATGCCTTGATCTTGGGCTTCCCAGCTTCTAGAACTCTGAGAAATAAATTTCCCTCATTCATAAGCCACTTAGTCTATGATATTCTGTTATAGCAGCCTAAACAGACAAATACAAAATTCTCAATCAAATTCCACATCATTGAAAAAATTACATAGAAATGGTATGCAAAACTGTACAGATATGAATTATAATAACAAATGTAATTTTCAATGTGAGGTCTAAAATTCTTTTATACAGCAATTGGCTCCAACTTAATAAAATATACACAATCAGTTTACTCTAGTTTTAAAGTCACGAGCATGAGTTTTTTTTTTTTAAAGATATGTGGTATAGTTCAGGATTAGTGGGTCTAATAACTAAAACTGTAAGTTAACCTTATCAAACATGGTAGTTTTTAAAATGTTATCAGTTGAATTATTAATTTTTATTTTATTTCAATAAATATTATCTATATTAAAAAAATTGAAAAAGTAAAAATATATCAATAAAAGTTGGGAAACAAATTGTGAATATATGTTACAGAAACAGTTAATACAAATGTGACCCCTGTTTAGACATACCCTCCCTGAAATGGCATACAACATAAAGGCAATCATGACTTGCAACTACATTTTTTCAAGTTTTTAAAGAAAAAGACTTTCTAATTTATGCAAGGAATTTTATGTTTTGAAATTACTATATTAGGAGTTGATATTATTATGTAAAAAATTGCATAAAATTATATGTTTTTACACAACTTGTGTTACTTTTATAAGTGTTGAATTGGAGTGTTTGGTTAGAGGTTACTCTTATTCAGGAAGAACAAAGTTTAATTTTTTTCCCTGAAGTTTTTAAATTTAAAATTTAAAGAAATTTCAAGCTCCTCAGTAAGATGGCTTCCTAAATAAACTTTTTTCATCTTTACCAGTACCACTTTTTTTCCCCCCATTTCAGCCCCTCTTCTGCAAAATTCCCTCTTTAAGCTGTCAGGTAAAATCTAATGTCAGTTTTTATGATATTTGCAGAGTTTCTTTTGTTGAATACAAGCAAATATAAATGCATTATATATGTAATTGTATGTTACTGTATATGTCTACATATTATCTGTTTTTACAAAACTAATGCAATCTATATACACCATTGTAAAGTTTCTATTTCTAAATAATAGACTTTAATTTTTAAAGACAGTTTTAGGCTTAATTTTATTTTTTATTATTTTTATTTGTTTATTTATTTATTTATTTTAAAGATGTGGGGTACAATTCAGGGTTAGGTATACAAACGTTGATTATGCAGGTACCCTTGTTGATGAGGTGTGCCCCTCCCTCCCCTAGCAGTTTCCCTCAACTGCCAATCCGCCCCCCCCACCCCGTCCCCTGACAGTTTTCCACTACTTAAGCTTAATTTTAAAAAGGAGTGGAAAGTACGGAAAATGCCTTATATATTCCCTCCTCCTTATTCCTTATTTTTCCTATCGTCAACATCTTGCATTAGTTCAGCACATTTGTTATAACTGATCAGTCAATATCGATACATTATTAACTCAATTGCATGCTTTATATTAGGGTTCAGTCTTTGTGTTGTACTAATCTATGAGTTTTTATAAATGTGAAATGTCAGGCATCCACCAATAGTGTCATACAGAAGAGTTTCACTGACCTAAAATTCTCATGTGTTCCAATTATTCATTTTTCTTTTCTCTCCCATTGAACCACTGTCAGCCACTGATCTTTTTATTGTCTCTACAGCTTTGCCCTTTTCAGAATGTTATATAAATACACACATTGTCCAGATCAGCCGCCTCTGCATCCTCTGATTCAATCAACCAATGGGTCAAAAATATTTTTAAAAATAATAATAAATAGCAATAAAACATAAAAAAGAAAAGCAATAACAAACAATACAATATAACAATTTGCATAGTATTTACATTGTATTAAGTATTATAAGTAATCTAGGGATGATTGAAATATATGGGAGGATGTGCTTAGGAAATAAGCAAATAGGGAGTTCCGGTAAGATGGCAATGGCACAGGTAGCACTGTGAGTTTCTCCGCAAAAGTGAGTTTCCATAAAGATTCCGGCTTCCCTCTCCCTGCCCCCCACCAGGCGCACCAGTCTGTGGCCTGAAGGCCCTTGGTACCATGCACTGCCCAGATGCTGCGGCTCCTGCCGTCACCGCTGTTCCACCCTAGGTGGCCCTGGGCAACTGGCCGTGTGGAGCTCCAGGCTCCCTCCCTGGCTACACCGCCTCACCCGCCGCCAAGCCGCCGCCGCCTGCGGAGGCCCTTGGCTCCCGCCTTGTGAAGCTCTGGGTCCCCTTGTCAGCTGCAGTGCTCTGCCCGGCACCCAGCCACCGCCGCCTGCTGAGGCCCTAGGATCCCGCTCCTCCGAGCTCCGGGTCCCCTCCCTGGCTGAAGCACTTAGCCCCACCTCAAGCCACCATCACCCATGGAGGCCCTCGGCATCTGCCCCTCGGAACTCTGGGCTCCATCCATGACTGAAGCACCCTGCCTGGCCCAAAGCCGTCACTACCCATGGAGGCCCTGGGTCCTGTCCCTGGGAACTGTGGGCCCCCTCCCTGGCTGAAGCGCCCTGCCCGGCCCCAAGCCACAGCTGCGTGTGCACGGAGGCCCTTGTCTCTCTCTGTGCCTCCACCACACAGGGAGACCTGCAGGTCGCTTCCAGTGGAGCTCTGGGCTCTCTTGTCAGCTGCACCACCCCACCCCCAGCCAGGCTGTGCACTATGCTGACCAGCAAAGCCTGGCAGTCTCACAGTCTGCTGCCCGTGACTCACCCCTGGCCACAGCAGGACCAGAGAACAGCTGGAGAGCCAAGACCAGGTAGAGACTTGTATTGCCCCATGAGTCTCAACCAGCTCTGCGCAGCCTCCAGCTTAGGACCTAAGAACAAAGAAAGAAAAGGAAGCCCAAGGAGCAAGTGATGCTCAACCTAAAGCACCTGGCTGTCTCACACTCTGCCTCCCCCAGCTGGACCTGGCTGCAGTAGAACCAGAGATGATCTAGAGCCCTGTGACCAGGCAGAGACCTGCAGTGCCTCACCCATCCAGCTCTGCCCAGCTTCCTACTTGGGATGGAAGATCTCATGTTTGTGTAAGAGAATAGTACATCATAAGGAGGTTGGTCAGCTTGTGTGTCTGTATGATTGTATGTCCTAGTTTGTTGTTGTTGCTGCTGTTTTTTTTGTTTAATTGTTTTTGTTTTTGATTTCTCTTACTCTTATCTGACTTTAGGTCTATTTTCATTTATTAGTGGGTACCTTTGTCTGTTTTCCCTCATACTCTTCTCTGTCTCCACCTTCCAATTCCCCCCTCCCTGTCCCATTTCTTTCCCTTTTCTTACATTATTTTACTTTCAGGGAGCAAACCAACACCCCCATTTCATGAACAGATTACAAGGTAGTGGGAAGCGGGTTCCAGTATATCCATACACCTGTCAGTGGATACTGGGATTTGCAGATAAATTTTGAATCACAGCTCCCCCCTCAAATAAGTTTCAAAATTGCAAAAGGTATAGCCCCCAACCTATAGCCCAGCTTTAGGATCAAAGTCAGAGGATTCATACAAGGAAGAATAGGAGATTGAGCAAACAGAAGTAAAAGCAACCCGCCACCACTGAACAACAGATTTAAATAAAACAAAGGAAAAAAAAAAAGAAAAAAAGGGAAGGAAAATCTACACAAATGAAGAGAAACAAAAAGAAGAATATAGGTCTCTGGGAGACCATATAATGAGAAAACAGACTGAATGCAAACAATGAAGAGCCCCCAGAATGACTGGTTATATACTATAAACCCAGACATCAAGACATTAATAGAGAGAATAAAAAGAATTGAGGAGAGACAAGAGGAAAATAGGAAGGAGTTGATAACGAGATAACAGCAATAAAGAACACTGTGATCAAAATAAATAGCAAACGAATAAGCATGGAAAGCAGAATTAGCCAAGCAGAAGACAGAATCTCAGAACTTGAAGAACAAAATATAGAACTAAACCAAACTGTCAAAAACATAGAAAATAATCTTAAAAAGACAGAAAAAACCTTCAAGAGATGAGCAATTACTTCAAGAGAATGACCCTAAGAGTAACTGGACTTCCTGAGGCAGAAAGAGAGACAGAGACCACCCTGGAACAAACATTCCATGAAATTATTCAAGAAAGCTTCCCTCACCTCATCAGTGATGTGAAAACTCAAACACAAGAGATTCAGAGAACCCCGGCAAGACAACAAATGAGAAGACCAACTCCTAGGCACATAATAATTTGACTGAACAAAGTAGGTATACAAGAAATCCTAAAAGCAGCAAGAGATAAAGGTCAGACGAAATACCAGGGAAGACCAATCAGAATAGCAGCAGATTTATCTATAGAAACATTTCAGACTAGGAGAGCTTAGAGTCCAATAGTCAAAGTTCTCAAAGATAAATAGTTTCAACCAAGAATAACCTACCTAGCCAAGCTAAGCTTCATCAGTGAGGGTGAATTAAAACCTTTCCCAGACATTCAATTCCTAAGAACTTATGCTGCCTCCAGACCACCCTACAGTAAACCCTTAAGAAAGAATTAAACACAGAAGAAAAGGGAAAAAGAATAACAATGTTCTTCACAAGAGTACAAGAAAAAGATTGAAAACACACATGAACCAACCCAAAACCCAAAAGAAAGACAACAAACAAACAGGAACAACAACTCTGTAAGAACCTCATGACAAAGATAAACCCTTACATTTCAATAATTAGCCTGAATGTGAATGGACTAAATGCACCATTGAAAAGACACAGAATGGCAAAATGGATAAAATATAATGAAGCAACAATATATTGTCTCCAAGAGATTCATCTCACCAGAAAGGACACTCACAGACTCAAAGTAAGAGGATGGGAAACAAAGTTTCAGGCAAATGGAAAACAAAAGAAAGGAGGAGTCACAATCTTATAAATGCACCTAACAGAGGAGCACCAATGTTAGTAAAGCAGCTTCTAGGCAAACTTAAAAAAGAAATTGATTCTAACACTATCATAGTTGGGGACTTTAATACCCCACTCACAATCCTAGACACATAATCAAGACAAAAAGTAAGGGGACCCAGAACCTCAATGAGACTCTTGAACAAATGGACTTAATTGATACCTACAGAACACTTCACCCAATGAGCACAGAATATACATTCTACTCAACACCACATAGGACATACTCCAAGATCAACCACATCATTGGCCATAAGTCAAGCATAAACAAATTTCATAAAGTTTAAATTTGCCATGCACATTCTCAGACCACAGTGGAATAAAAATAAATATCAACAAAACAAAATTTCCCCAAAGCCCACAAAGACATGCAAACTAAACAGCATGATGCTGAACAATGATTGGGTCAACACTGAAATCAAAGAAGAAATTGAAAGATTCCTGGAAACAAATGAAAATGAAGAAACAACCTAACAAAACCCCTGGGATGCCATGAAATCAGTTCTAAGAAGGGAATTTATATCTCTACGAGCACACATCAAGAAAATGGAAAGATCACAAGTGGAGAGCCTAACAAACCACCTAAGGAAGTTGGACA
>CAUYQG010153004.1:0-11277 GCA_963574415.1 Tarsius wallacei
TGCATACTACCAAAGGCAATATACATACTGAAAGTAAGATGATGGGAAACAAATTTTCAGGTTAATTGAAAATAAAAGAAAGGAGGAATTGCAATCCTAATTTCAGACAAAATACCATTTAAGCTAACAAAAATTTAAAAATAATAGAAATAAAAATAATAATAAAAAAAAAAAAAAAAGCAGGAGGTATCACACTACCATACTTTAAACTTTATTATAAAGCTACAATAATCAAAACAGCTTGAGATTGATACAAGAACAGGCATATAGACCAATGCAATAGAATTGAGATTCCACAAGAAAAACGTCAATATCTTAACCAACTCATCTTCGACAAAGACTCCACCACCCACCACTGAGGAGAGGACAATCTATTCAGTAAATGGTGCTGGGAAAACTGGCTGGCCACATGCAGAAGATTCAAACAAGACCCCTATCTATCCCCATACACAAAAATTAACTCTAAATGAATCAGAGACCTAAATCTAAGAACTCAAACCATAAGAACTTTTGAAAATGCAGGACACCCTTATGGAAGTTGGAACTGGCATCCAATTCCTGAGCAAAAACTGAAATGCATGGGCCATAAGAGATAAGATAAACAAGTGGGACCTCATTAAACTGACAAGCTTCTGCAAAGTCAAGAAAATCATCAAGAGAGCAGGGAGACAGTCCACAGACTGGGAAAAAGTATTTGCCAACTCCATGTCTGACAAAGGCCTAACATCTAGGATCCACAAAGAACTCAAATGTGCTGAAAAAAAAAATTACAAAGTGGGCAAAAGACATGAACAGACACTTCTCAAAAGAAGACATACAAGCGGCCAACAGATACATGAAGAAATTTTCAACCTCACTAGTCATCAAGGAAATGCAAATTAAAACTACACTGAGATACCACCTAATTCCAGTCAGAATGGCCATTATCAATAACTCAAAATATAGCGGATGCTGGAGAGGATGTGGTGAAAGGGAACACTTCTACACTGTTGGGGGGAGTGTAAACTAGTGCCGCCTCTGTGGAAATCAGTGATTGGCGATTCCTAAAAGCTCTAAAAATCGACCTTCCATATGACCCCACAATACCCTTATGGGGAATATACCTTAAAGAACACAAATCATTCTATAAAAAATATACCTGCACACGTATGTTTATCACAGCATTGTTCCCTATAGCAAGATCATGGAACTAACCATGCTGTCCATCAAAAGAGGACTGGATTTTTAAAATGTGGCACATATACACAATGAAATATTATGCAGCCATATAAAGAACAAAATCATGAATTTCATAGCAACCTGGATGGAATTAGAGTTTATTATACTGAGTCATGTCACAGATGCAAATATCTGAATATCACATGTTCTCATTCATAAGTGGACCTTGAACAACTATCAAAATACTGTAAGAAAAGGATTGACAGTGGTGGAAAACTATGAGGGGGGCAGGGAGGGAAAGGGAGGTGTGATTAATGGTAGTCAACAACTGTTTGGTGGACAGTGGGGCACACCTTATCAACAAGGGTACCCGCACAATGCATGTTTGTATACCTAACCCTTAATTGTACCCAACAATTTTAAAATAAAAAATATGTATTAAAAAAAGAGTCCCTCCTGCATTTTCTAATGTTCTAGCTGTTCATATATTTTGCCCACTTTTTAATTTTTTTTTTTTTCAGCACATTTGAGTTCTTTGTAGATCCTAGATGTTAGGCCTTTGTCAGACATGGAGTTGGCAAATACTTTTTCCCAGTCTGTGGACTGTCTCCCTGCTCTCTTGATGGTTTTCTTGGCTTTGCAGAAGCTTGTCAGTTTAATGAGGTCCCACTTGTCTATCTTATCTCTTATGGTCCATGCATTTCAGTTTTTGCTCAGGAATTGGATGCCAGTTCCAACTTCCATAAGGGTGTGTTCTACATTTTCTAAAGTTCTTATGGTTTGAGGTTTCACATTTAGTTCTCTGATCCTTTTAGAGTTAATTTTTGTGTATGGGCAATTAATTTATTAATTTAATTGCACTTATATACTCAACACATATTGATGTAAAATTATAGCAACTTTAAAATATTGCCTTTTTTCTCTTAAGTTTTGTGAAATGATTTTATTCCAACAAGGCTTACAACCTAATGGGCTGCTAAGGTTACTATGTCTTTCTAAAAGTGCCAATCAAAATTGAGTAATTAAGAGACTCCTCTGTAACGTGTGAAAAGTTGCATGAACTCAAATACACAGTGACTTTCTTAGTGATGAGAGACAGTTTGGTAGGCAAGGAATGGGAACTCATAAGTAGATACTTACTGCTCTTTGACTCAGTTGAACTGAAAAAAAAACTCTTAGAGACTAGTCTAATAAAATAAAATAAAAACCTAGAAAGAACTTTTAAAAGTGGTGTGCGTCTTTGTATTATTTCAAGATAATCTTTTCTACGAGTTCCATGCTATTTCTACTGCTCAATCAGGTCTGCTGCTGCAAGTGACAAGCTCACTTCCAATGAGTGTCAGTAAAATGGGCATACTTGGCTCATGTGCCGAATTAGAATAATTCAGGGAAAATCACTGCTTCAGACATAGCTGGATCCTGGGCCCAAGTCATATAAGATGTTCGTTCTGCTTCTCTCCATGACTTAACTCCATTTTCCTTTTGTTGGGCACCCTCTGAGGTAGACATGCTCCATATGGTGGTCTCTAGTCACCCCAAATGCACACCCTCTTGGCTTAGCAACCAGAAAAATGACGGGGTCATTTTCAATGGTCCAGCAACAATAAAGCTGGAATTCATGTATTCCTCCTGGGCCTGTCACTGTGGTCATAGGAACCTGGTGCTCCAACTAGAGATTGGGGTCATGCGCCTGGTTCCCCTTACCAAGACCACAAAAACTGAGAGGGGCAAAGAAAAAACCCTCAAAGAAAAATCTTGATGCTGTGATGTAAAAGGAAAAGAGGATGAGAAATAGAACGCTGAGCAGGCCAAATAATATTGACTTCTAAACTCTTCAGATCTAAAAAGGTCTAGACAAAAGAAAACTTTTTCTGAGGAAAGTTTCATATAAAGTGTTAAAAGAAACTTAATGCTAGCAATTATGAGCATCTTTAAAAACAAACTAAAAAGATAGTTTCATTTCCAAGCCTGATTGTCTACACTGTGCAAAACACCTTTGGCTACAGTACAGTCTCTTTCTCCCGGTTTCCTGGCAGCAGTGTCTGTCTGTCACCTGTGTGGGCTGTGGGTTTGCCTGTAAAATCATATTCAGTGAGGATACCAAGCATGAGTAAAAAACTCAGTCCTCATGGCATGCAGTTCAGTGCTCCAAGTCTGCAGACATTCGAGTACAAGAAGCTTTCTTAGGTGACCTGCTGTTGTGGGCTGAATTGTATTCCCTGAAAATGTGTTATGTTGAAGTCCTATCCCCCAGAACCTCAGAATGTGACCGTATTTGGAAATAATCTCATTGCAGATGTAATTAGTTAAGATAAGGTCATGGTGGTGAGCCCTAACCCAATGTGACTGATATTCTTACTAAGAAAGGAAATGTTGAAAACAGACAAGCACACACGGGCACACACACACACACACACACAGGGAACTATGGGAAGATGAAGGGCAGAGATAAGGGTCTTACTTCTCTACAAGACAAGGCATGCCAGAGATGGTCAGCAAACTACCAGATGCCAGGAGAAAGACTTGGAAAAGATCCTGTCTCAGAGCTTCGAGAAAGAAACAACCCTTGATCTCTGATAGTTAGCCTTCAGAACTTTGAAATAATAAATTTATATTGTTTTAAGTCACTCAATTTGTGGTTTTGTTACAAGATTCCTAGAAAACTAACTAAGGAGATATAAACCTGGATGTGAGATGCACAGATTCTCAGGGTCAAAGTGTTGAGTAGACTGTCTTTTTTCGATGTTTGTAAGCCTTTGTCCTCCTGCCCCTTGCAGTGTTTCATGGAAATTGGACAGAGTGAGGTTATCAGAAGGGAGATAGGAACACATAACACTGCCTGTCAGCTGCAAGTCTTTGTCAGTGGTCCTCAAAACTCATTTGTGATAAAGAAAACAACTGGGGGAAGTCGGCCGATCCGAGCAGCTTGCAAAATGAGGGTTTTGCAAAATATCATTAAATTGTCACAGGCCAACTGTTCTCACAATTGTGTACGATAATTCTACGATGTTAGCTCAAACCAGAAAAAAATAATCTCCTTATGCAAAATGTATGTGATTAATAAAAGATGAACATTTTTATTCAGATGTTCTTGCCCTTCCAAATACTAATTATATTTATTCCTTTTTATTCATGCAGTTTTTCATATAAATGTAATCATGGTTTAGTAAATCCATAACCATTTGTTGAATAGCAATGCTGATCAACCTCTCTTCAGCCATGACTTGCAAAGCATTTCATTAAAATGGGTTTTGCGCCAAGGTTCACTCAATGAATCGAATCTTTGACAACAGGATAAGGCCAAACGCATACAAGGTACTTTTAAAAAGCCTCTTTACAGATTACCGCCAATGTTGCTGGAAAAGTTATTATTCTCAAAGTAATGGGAGGAAAGGAGAAGGGATGACAGTGGATGCAGAAACACTTCAAAATGGAATTGACAGAGACCCTTGCCCTAGCTTGTTTTAACTTTGTGATTTGTACTGGAAAAAGTGACAACAGCATCAGCCTTGCAGAAACAGCTTGGGTGAAAGGAAGCAGCTTCTGGAGAACTCTTGTGAGATTTCTGGCTAACATTGCAGCCATTTGGCCAGGTGCAAGGTTGGTAAACACCCACCCACACCGGTTTCTTCCCCCGAACCTCGTGGGAGGAAGCATCTGTGAAAAGGGCAATGAGAGTTGCACAGAAATTGTTTATGATTGCATGAAAGTCCTTATGCAGGTAAATGGTTTATCTGTGGCATCTTACAATATACACAGTGTACACTTAAATGGAATAAGGAGACTATAAAATAATATTAAATTTCCCTGTAAGGAGGAAACATCAATCCAAATTATGACACTTTGGTCTGCTAATTAGTTTGAACAGAGGGCACTTGGGGAACAGTCAATGTAGTCAGAGGCTTTCTCTGAGCTCCTCTTATCTGCCTAGAGATGAATCCTGCAAAAGAAACTGAATTGTCATAAATCTCCTCTCACCAGGAGGGAATCTTATCAGCCAGGGAAGATTAGCATGGATCACAGAAGACTGGAGGTGGACATCAGTTCAGACAAACTAACAATTATCCTTCTGAGGGCTGTTTTGAGATGACTTTCATTACCTCAGAGACTTTTTATCTGCATAGCAAGACACACTGTATTCACCATACATTTCCTTCTCTTCTCCTCCCATAACTCCTGTCAACCTCACCCTCCAGAAGCCCCAAGCCCCTATTACTTTCTGTAGCTCAAGATCTAAACCTACAATCATCTGACTCTTCTTTGAGTCTCATATTTTGTGGCACTCCCACATGTACGTGTGTAATTAAATGGGTTTTTTTTTCCCTCTCCTGTAAGTCTGTCTTATGTCAGTTTAATTCATAGCCCAGCCAAGGAACCTAGAACACCTACATTCTCTAGATTAAAAAAAAATCACTTGAAACTAATCTTGAACTTTTGACTTTAATCTTTCCAATGTACCACATTGTGCAAAAGGCTCACCGAGGAGGTTTCTCACTTGAACCCATCTCCTTATTTGACAGTTTCCCCGTAATCTTTTCCATTTCTGTGCTTACAAGACCCTCCTGAGCAGAGAGTGGCTTGGATACCTGCAGATAAAGGACAGGTTTTTTCTTCATTGGTAGAGAGTGGTAGAAAACACTAATTTGTACTGCCTCACAGAAATGTATTTGATTTATACACAGACCTATAAAGAAAAAAAATCCAGGACAGAGAAGGCTTCTGCTTCTGGCTAAAGTCTGGTCATTTGCACAGCAGTAGATCAGGATCAAGTAAGAAAGGTACACAGTAGGTTGTCAACTTTTGTTTTATATCAAACACATTTTTTCTGCAGTAATCATCTTAACAGTGTACTCTTCTCTTATAGAGATTTACACATGATCACAATGTTATAGACCAGAAGATATTTGCAATACTAAAATAAATGTTTTTCAAATTCAGAAAATGTATTTGTCTTTCTTATAAGCAGCCTGAAAGAGAGCAGCTCAATTTTGTGTTGATAAAATACGGAACAGGTATAGATGTGAGCTAAGTTTTATGTTAGTTGGGGTATAAATATTCACCAATATTTTTACTGTCTCTCTAAGATGATGTAAAGTCTAGCCCTATGTTCTCTACTTTGAAAAAAGGAAGAGAGAGTGCTAGAGAAAGAGAAAGAGAAAAAGAAAGAGAGAGGTAGCATAGCATTCCTGAAGAACTCTGTAGAAGCCCTTTGCTAATATCTGATAAAGGTGAATCACTGTGCCTAGACTGTATAAATAATGAGGTTTATGCTGTACATTTGCTTTTTTTTTCCCTGGGAGTCTGGAATGTTGGTACCTGTTAGGAAATGGGTGCCTATGTAACCAGCCCGCAATAAAGACCCTAGGTACTGAGACTGTAATGGGCTTCTCTGATAGACTTGGCAGACTTCACACATGTAGCTGCTTCTTTTCCTGGGGAATTGAGCATGCCCTGCATGAGTCTACAGGAAGAGGACTCTGGAATCCTGATCCTGGTTTCTTCCAGGTTTCACCCCACACCCTTTTACCTTGGCTTATTTTGCTATATATCTTCTTGCTGTAATAAGTCACAACCGTAATTATGACTAACATGCTGAGTCCTGCAGGTCCTCCTAGTGAATCATGAAGACTGTCAGTGACTTCGGGACCCCCAATCCATCTCCCACCTCCCACCTTCCTGAGGTTTTTTTTTTTTAATTAGACTCCTGACTGTAGCATTTGACATCTGCTTTTAGTTATAATTAATAGCCAAGGTTAATTAAAAAGATGTGAATGAAGAGAAATCATAGTTTTCAGTTTTTCCACTAAACATTTCCTAAGTTAGTGAAAAACAAAATCAGATTCAGATTCACCTCTTAGCAAATGTTATCCCCACATTTGTAAAACACCCTAGTACTTGCTTATTGGTTGAGTGGGTATCTTACTGACTTTGCCTTCTTACAAGACTGTGAAATATCACGGTCAGCACATAAAAATTAGTGTCATTCAGGTCCTAGGTCAAGCCAAGTTTCACCTCCTACCTCCTTGGATGAGTTATTGAAACTCTTTAAATTGATACTCAATTACTCAGATGCAAACTAATACTAGTTTCTACCCTCATAGGGTGATCATAAGGATTACTTAGACCATGATGTAAAGAAATTTGCAGTTCTTGACACCAGAGAATTCTCTGTAAATGTTGCTGGTGTTATTATTGTTGTGTCACTTATCATCTTCACAACACACAGCCCCTGCTCCAGTTTTACTTATCAGACTGACCTAAAAGACTTGTCTTCACAGTGCATGGGCTTCCTAGACCTGAGCATTAGAAACAAGAAAGCAAAGACTCCACTATTTGGCCACAAAAGTTTATTGAAAAATTTGACAATTTTTAATTAGTCTCAGGGGTTCTGTTTAGAAAATGCCTGGTAGAATTTATTGGCTTATTAAGGAAATTAGGGATATTTAGTTACATTGTTCAAGTTGATAACAGCAGTGAATTTAGGAGAGTGGGGAGCGGGCAACATTGCCACTTTCTAGAACTTGGACAGGTCTCATTTAGGGAGCAACTGAAGTACCAATACCCCCAAGGAACACCCAAAAGGCCTAAAGTAGGCAGGTGACACTCTTCATTCAAAATGGTGGAAAGAGAGAGGCAGGTGGTATATCTCATGCAACATGGTGAAGAGACAGAGGCAGGTAGTGAGTCATGAAGCCTGTCAGTGGCTTGGGGACCCCCAATTCATCTCCTACCTTCCTGAAGGCTATTTTAAAATAAACTGCTGACTGCAGCATTTGACCTTTGATTAATAGCCAAGATTAATTAAAAAGATGTGAATGAAGAGAAATAGTAGTTTTCAGTTTGAAACTAAAGTTGAGTTGGTATCCTATTGACTTTGCCCGCTAAACATTTCCTAAGTTTCCCTCACTTAATAAAGCAAAGAGACCATGAAATCAGCAGTAAGACCAATCTTTGTTCACATTTTGGCTCCATAACTTGCCAAATGAGTGACTTTGACAAATCATTTCACTTTCCCTTACATCATCACAAGAGGCTGATAAATGTGATAATTAACCTACTATCTGTGAACTTGCTGACTTGTTTCTCAAACTTCACGACTATGTGAGTGACCCAATTTGCCTGTTGGTACTTCATACACACCTTTGGTGTATGTGTGTCATGTGTATTCTAACGCATTTTCAGATGATTGCTACTAGTGTTATTTTTCATTCTTAAATGGACTCAAATTGTTGGGAAACTTTCAATAGCAAGTAATTAATGTCACTACAAATAATCAAGCCATAAGGTGAAGTATTTATTTTAGCCATGAGCTCATTGTGCTCTCCCTTTCTAGATGTCTCTTATTTCATTCACAGGCACATCTACTAAACATTGAGTGTCTGCCCTGTCCCAGGCCCTGCAATGGGCCTAGGGGAGAGAAAAAGGGGCAAAAGTTTTTGCTTATTGTTCTCAGAAAACTCTGTGTACAAGATCGATGCAAGCTGCCTCAGTTTGTGAGAGGAAGTGACCAGATGAGGATTTTTTTGGAGAAGGTGCCTATTGATGCTTAAGCAACCATATCTCTGGTGAGTCACAACATAGTTTTTGGTTTTAATTAAAATAAAACTTTAAAATTTCATACAGGTCTTTCTTTGTTGTAGGAAGAACCATTTTCATATTTTCAGTTATTTTTTAGATTAAGGACAAGGAGATACCTATGTTTTCCCAATGTCTGCATTTAGAGTTTTTCTGGAGAGAATTTAGAAAAATGTGTATGTGCCAAGAGGCTTCCAAAGGAAGGCTGTTATACAGAAACCCAACTGATTTTTATACATGAATATTATATCTGGCAATCTTACTCAACTTGTTTTTTAATAGATTCCTTATAATTTTTAAAAAAATAAATAATCATGTTGTCTGCAACTAAAGATGCTTTTCAATTTGAATGTCTTTTATTTCTTCTTTTCACTTTCCTGTAATGGCTAGAAACTCTAGCACAATATTGAAAAAAAGTAGTGAAAGTGGACATTCTTATCTTGTTTGTGTTCCTAGTTTTCAAGTTTTTCATTATTTAGTATATTAGCTGTACCACGCCAAGGGTGTCATTTATTGAGTTGAAGAATTTCATTGTTTGCTCATGGTTTTGATCAAGAATAGGTGTTAGATTCTGTCAAATACTTTCTGTGCATCTATTGAGGAAGCAATATGTTTTTTTCTCTTTTATTTGTTAAATCACATTGATGGCTTTTATATGTTAAACCATCCTTGCATTCCTGAAAGAACTCCAATTTGATATGATGTATTTTTCCTTGGTAAACGTTGTTGTATTCTATTTGATACATTTTCATCTTTCTTTATGTTTTTGTGTATGTAAGGGACATTTTCTCTATAATATTATTTCCTTGTAATATTCTGGAATCAGGGTAAAATACTGGCTTCATAAAATGAGTTTGGAAGTATCTTTTTCTCACTCATAGGCAGTCATGGGCATTTAGCTGTGTACTCTAAGCCTATTCTCTGTCAATCTCCAGAGTTCTCTTTCAGTGTGACTCTCTATACTCTAGTACTCTTCACTACAAATCTCCTCAAGACCTTCAGGCTCTAGGTGGATCCTCTTTCTCTGCTCTGTGATCTGGAATAAATTCACAAACAATAAGCTAGAGCAATCACAGAGCTCATCTCACTTGTTTTTTGTCCCTCATAGATAAGTTTTCTTTATTGTCTAAAGCCCAATAACTGAAAAATAATCATTTCATATGTTTTGTGTGATTTTTCAGTTGTCAGGAGAGAGGATAAATATTATTTTTCTTACTTCATCTTGGTTGAAACCAGGGTCCACAATTTTGAATCTCAAAAGTCTTTTTTTCTAACCAAACACTTCCCTCCAAAGCACTGAGAGCTTCAGAGTCTGAATACCCATATGTGGGAAAGGTCACAAGATGAAAGAAATTACTTAGAAGAAATATCAGTTTACATATATTTCAAAATGTCATTTCAGCACAAATGCCTTTTAGTTTCACACTTCAATCTTGATCAGAAAACCAAGTTATAAACTTAGAAATAAGAGACATTCTTACAATGTTTCCCAGTGATACACATGGTGAAAATTTTCAGTGTTTAATGTATGATTCTGCAATATATTAATATGAATTAAGTGAATTAAGATTGTTTAGAAAAGTAGTATCCTCTCACCTAAAATTCTTTCTACTATCAATTTGTGCAGCTTTGTAAAACAGAGTTTAAAGTAAGTACTTTCTGAAATCATCTTTAGCTCCAATATTACGTGACCCTATATTTAAACTTTAATTAGAATTGTTACATTACTGCAGTTTTAATAAAATCAGGAATGCATACTGAATTGACCCAGTAGACTGAATGGCCTTGTAGAATTAACTATATGTTTCTCATGGAAAGATCTCCAGACCTGTGATAACTATCCTAGCATACAAGTATAGGGCACTTTACAATGACAACAGTGAGTTAAGCCTCTGTGACAATCTTTGCTGGTCGCCTTTCCAGCACACTATCATTCACTTTTTCTCCCAGTAGACTCCAAATCTTGATCAGATGTCTATGGCTCTTGCACAGAGCCATGAGCCTTGGGGTTAGCTCACCTGCTCCAGCTTCAGAGATTGGTGTAATGCTAATCAGTCTCATTGGCATTTATTGGTTCACACATAGAGAGATGACTTGGTATTTGCTAAGAAAAAGAAAATTATTCTGCTGGCAAGTTTTGTGTGAAAAAAATTATCAATGTCATAGAGAGTCATCAGAAAGAAATGACTTCTCTTGTTCCCATGGATGTTATATCTAGATCAACCAACTCTGTAATTGGTTGTAGGTTGAACTCTATTATTGAAAAAAAGAACATTTTTATTTTTTTAAAATGATTTGAGTTGGAATTATATGTTTTACTTGAAATCATTTTTGAGGTATAGAATCATATTGCCAGCAAAGAGGGATAACTTGACTTCCACTTTTCCTATTTGGATCCCCTTGATTTCCTTCTCTTGTCTGATTGTTCTAGCTAGGACTTCCAACACTATGTTGAACAGGAGGGTTGAAAGTGGGCAGCCTAATCTTGTTCTGGTTTTCAAGGGAAATGCTTCCACTTTTTGTCATTTTAGCAATATGTTGGCT
>CAUYQG010153005.1:0-11269 GCA_963574415.1 Tarsius wallacei
CCATATGAATTCCTGTGTTGTTTTTTCTAGGTCTGAGAAGAATGTTGCTGGTAATTTGATGGGTATTGCGTTGAATCTGTAGATTGCCTTAGGTAGGATGGACATCTTCACAATGTTGATTCTTCCAATCCATAAGCATGGGATATTTTTCCATTTCTTTGTATCCCCTTTGATTTCTTTGAGCAGTGTTTTGTAGTTTTCTTTGTAAAGGTCTTTCACATCCCTGGTTAGGAAGATGCCAAGGTATTTCATTTTTTTTGTGGCTATTGTGAATGGCATTGTACTTTTTATTTGGGTTTCTGTTTGCTTATTAGTGGAGTAGAGGAATGTGATTGTGTTTTGCACATTTATTTTATAACCTGAGGGGGGAAAAAAAAAGAAAATGCCTCTTATTGTATATTTGAAAATCCTGAAAACTCATATTTTTATAAAACAACATATTGGGTCCACAAACATCTAGGTTTCAACAGAAAGCAAACATATTTGGATTATTTTGATGGTATTTTAATGGCATTTTCAGTGATAATTATGAAAATATTTAAACTTTGCTGATTTTGAAGATATTTAAAATCATAAGAAAAACCTTAAGTTGGCATTGTGTAATGTTCTTAGATACCACTTTTTATCTGTTTGATTAGTTGACTTCTTCCTATTTTTAAAAAAACAAATATTAATAATAAAGTATAAGTGAAAATTTAAAAATAGAAACAAATGTCAAATTTCATCATTTATGATGGAAATTATTTCCTTCCAAATAAAAAATGTAAATTAGTCCTATCCATTTTTTATTTTGTTGAGATCTCATACTAGAATGAAAGTTGCATGTTTAGATATAATCAATTTTAAATCAATAAAGAAAAATTCTGAATTATTTAGACAAATGGCATCTAAACAATTCTGATTTGGACTGGATTTCAAGAGGTAATTATCCATATTTTACTATGAGATATTTCTGAAGTAAATGAGAGTTTGCCTAAAATGGCAAAATAACAACAATAATACAGTAACTACAGCAACCCCATTTATCAAACATTTTTTACATGCCACATACTGTTCTCATTCACATCTGTGGAACAGGTCTTATAGCTACTACCTTTTCAACAGGAAGAATTTGAGACACTTTTCTCTTTAATAAATTATCTAAGATCAGACAACAGATAATTTCAGAGTCAAGATTTGTCCACAGGTGATCTGGATCTAGAAGCCAAACTGTTAGCCACTATGCTATAGTTTTTTTTAAGATATGAACTTTACTATGGCAGGATGATACAGATGCAGAGAAAATATATAAAGAAGTTTTGAATACTGGGAAAGGTGTTCTGCTAGATCTGAAATATCACCTAGTTTATGCAGGTGGGACAATCAAGATTTTTACAATTTTAAATACATGCATGAACATGAAACATAAGTTTACACATGGTCATATGTCACCACTCTTTTCAAAATTTCCTGGAATATTTATGGGTCAAGTTTTAATATAAAACTAAACAGAAAACTTTCCAAGAATGACATTTAAAAACAATAAATCTACCAATATTTCTGGAGAATTTACAATATGTCAAGCTCTGTGTCAAGTAGGTCAGTTAGAGATACATGACATCAATTTTTTAAAATCCAGGGCATTCATGAACACACAGTAGTAGTAGCAATAATAATAGTAATAGTAGTAACAAAATGTTAGTGCCCCCAAAGTGTAAAACACACTGTATTATTGACAAAGATAGAAGGAAGCTGTGACATGGGTTACCTCAACACCAGAAGGTATCCAGGTAACATAAGTTTAACTTTAAAATGATTTTTATTTTTACCTCCCACCCCAATAAATGTGCCTTCATAATTCTGTTTAGCTCAAGCTAACAGGAAGACTCACATATATTCTCTACATATTTACCAAAACGACAAAGAAATTACACCAGATGGTAGTAGGATAATTTTCTGAAAAAAATTACATAACTATGGATATTCAGAAAATGTATTTCCACACTAATCACTAAGGATCAGTTTATGAAAAATATGTACACATATTCATATATGAATGCTTGCTTATCAATTATTGTGTACTTACTATATGACAAGTATTTGGAAAATATTTACAAATATTATAAATATTAATGCATTTAATCTTCACTGGAAATCAGTTACATATTATTTCCAATTTACAAATAACTAAATGGAGGCTCAAAAGATTTACACAATTTGACTAGAGTCACACAGTTACCATTGGGTCTAGCCAGAATTCACCTATTAATATATCATTAATTAATATGATATACTCATTTTTCATTATGTAATGCCAGATTAATGACTGGTCTTCCCAAATGCTGTTCCAAGGCTATAATGCACAGTCAAAAGTTTAGCCCTTACTTTTTCAAGCATTCTGATATCATGAGAATCATAAAATGGTCCTCTGAATCTCCTGATATTGTTAGGTAGCAGTTAGACATGAGCAGGAGGAGTAAAATGATAATCGATTATTAGCTAATCAATCATTAGCATTGATTATCATTGTGGTTTTAAACTCCTCCCTTACCTCCATACCCCATGGGTTTCCCTTAGATACTTATGGAAAACCCACATGCACAGTACCCAAAAGATTATGTAACACAAAACCTGTTCTTCAAATTAAGAAAAATGCAGATTGACAGAAGAAGAAACAGAATACAAGAAAAGAAAACCTCACAAAACAAAAACTTACACTTAGCCAGGGACCAATTCCCTCTTGGACAGCCTGAGTGTTTTTCTTGCTACATGGAGTGTACCTTGCTTTCATTAAACCATTGCTTGCCCCTGAAACTTTTTGTGTCATATCTTCATCTTTGTCAGTGGGACACAAGGGTCGAGAGCCACAATGCAGATCCCGTTAGACCAGCAACAATTTCATTTTTGGAAGTAATTTGCTAACCAATGTAGTTACCTGTATTAGCATCAAACACTTACATTCATCTCTCAGTTTTTCCCCAATCTTAATATTTTTTCTTGGCATAAAATCAGTTATTTCTCTACCCGAACTTATTGGGTGTTGCTTAACCATTGTGTCTTAGAATATAATAAGCCAAAACTCAATGGCAAATTAAACATAGTGTGTTAAAATTAATGTTTGTGCTAACTGCACAGCAGAATGAAGACTTTGACTAATAATATAATATATGGACTTCCTATGGTAAAGTTAACATGTGGAACTTAATTTAAAGAAAAGTAGTATGCTATTATGACTTCAAACTAAAAAATAGTGAATATTTGAGTTTAAAAGTAACTATTAAATTGGCTTTTTAAAGAAACCTCTGCATGGAATTTTCCATTCTTGATTTATATCCAGAATAATGTAAGGAGAAGTGCCTTATAAACAGTGCCTAAAATCGAAATCCCATGTATTATATTTAAAATGATACCTGTTGTGCAATATACCAAATTATTGTACTTAGTTTTAAATAGCACCATTCTTAGTGGCATGTAACATGAACAAGTGTATTGAAAACTTTTTCTTTTAAAAGGTCACTTTGTGAGTTGGTCTAATGAGCCAAGTTTCTGGTCAATAGGAAAGACACTCCCTAAAATGAATTAAATCAATTAATTTCATAGAAAATAAGCAGGAAATTTCACATTCATCCATATTTAGCTTACTCTGCCTTTTAGCACTAGACTCTGCTGTTGAACACTTTTGGGAAAACATATCTGCTAAGAACTCTATAAAAGCAGGAAAATATATTAAATATTCCTCTAATTGTTTCACAGTTAACTTCTCTTTGTTTCTTCAGTACATATATTTCCCCAACAATCTAAGAAAAAGTAAAATTAAAAACAAAAACAATAACAGTGAAACTATTAACATACTATAGGAAAATTAACCAATTTCTTTATTATGTTCTCGTTGTTGACTACTTTTTTCAATAAAGTATAATGCTGCACTTACAGTTCTACTAACCATTTCAACTTCTGGGCTTAGGTGTTACAAATAAAAAGGAAGAAAAATAAAGGCAAGTCAAAATAATCTTATTCTAAATCTCTTTATATTTTGGAACACAAATTTCTTTCAGACATTTGAATTCCTGGGAGTTCTTAATCAAAAATGACTATCTATTCAAAATATAAGCAACCAGGATATATTGGGGGTACTGAAATAAAAGCTTTTTTTTTTTTTTAGTTTTAAAACAGAGTTTACTAGTGAGGAGTACAGAAGGAAAAAGGAAGATTCATGGCAGAAAGATCTGCCATGGACAAGTTTCTCAAAAAAGAAAACCACTTATATCATAACTTTTAAAAAAGAATCAACATGATTCTTTCTTTCTGCTTCCTGATTTGAGTGACATTAATCTTGTTCAGCCAATGAGCCCAACATGTACAGACAGTAATGTTATAAAAATTATGACTGTTAGATAAGGAGCTCATATTATAATAAATCCCTAGTCAGAGCCTATAATTCCCTTGTGTAGATGACAAGACCAAGTTCTAGGAAAGGACCAAGTAGGTGATCCAGGTTTTACAGGACGTGAAACTTATCCCTTGTTAGGGTGCTCATTAAATAAAACATACAAATAATCAATACAAAATTAGCAACAAATGAACATGTTTTGAATGATAAAAAGTTATCAAAACAATTATAAAATTTGAAAGCTGACTAATACCATCATTAACACGAAATATATCATAAAAATCTATTGTCAAGGGCCCTTTTGGGGTATTGAAACATTCTGTGCAAGTGAGGGCCCAAATGTGAAGGCTCACTATTTCTTAGAAAATCTACCTCATGTATATGTACCACATTTTTTTAACCAGTCCTCTTTCAATGAGTAGTATGGCTGGTTCCATGTTTTTGCTATTGTGAATAATGCTGCAATAAACATGCGTGTGCAGGTATCTTTTCCACAGAGTGATTTGAGTTCCTCTGGGTATATTTCCAGTAGGGGGATTGCAGGGTCATATGGGAGGTCAATTTTAAGATCTTATTAGGAATCGCCACACTATTACGCAGCCAACAAGAAGGACAAAATTATGAAATTCGCAGCAACTTGGATGGCCTCAGAGGCTATTATACTGAGTGATCTATCACAGAAAAAAAAAAACTGCGTATCATATGTTCTCACTCATAAGTGAACCTTGAACGACTATCGCGTATCATACTATAAGAAAGGGATTGGCAGTAGTGGTAAACTGCCAGGGGAAGGGAGGGCACACCTCATCAAGAAGGGTATCTAAATAATGAACATTTGTATACCTAACCCTGAACTTTATCCCACATATTTAAAATACAAAATTTATAAAAAAAGAAAATCTACCTCTATGAGAGATTGTCCTCTTCTTGAGAAGAATTATTCTATCTATGTGGTAGAAGCATTGCCAAAGCTACCTCCTGACAACACAATTTGGATTTACATCTTGTCAAAAAAGAAAAATTCCCTCTGGTTTGAAAAACAAATTTTGTAGTAGGAAAAACCAAGAGAAAGAATGGAAAATTTAGTAAACAGGTCACGGTAGCTTCTTAATAATTTAAACATATCTTTAAAAGTCATATTTTTAAAACTTCACTATTGTTTAATTTTCACAAAAGATTAAAATGCCTCACACTACTTCCTTTGAAACAATGTTTTGTTTTGGGTTTTTTTTTTTTTTTTTTGGTGGGTGTATTTCTTATTGCAAGGTTATACACAACCCTGTTTCCTTAATATTTTCTGCATAATTTAAAAATCAAACAGTTCTACTTGATGCATATTTATGGAGCCTTTTTTTTTCATTTTCTGATCTCAAGAGACACCACAGAAAGAATCTGTGTATCTAGATCTTTGAAATGCATTGGTTTTATTATGAGGAAGTTTAGGACAAGACTGTGAGCATAGTCTGTGTTTCCACCAGTTAGTTTTTATCATGCTAAGTCAACATTCTTCTGGAGACTCCAAATAAAAACATGATTCTACAAAGCTGCAAGTCAGTAGATACACCTGCTTTAAAAGGTTTTTGAATTATTTCACTTATTCAGAAATAATTTAGGAAGATATTTTCTATCAACCAACAGAAGTAAGAATTGTTCATGTTCATAAAGACATGAATGAAAAGTTATGTACCAAGGCAGTTGGAATGATTAAAAAACTAGCAGGAAACAATTTCAGAACAATTACAAACAACTATGTTAACCTGTGAAAATTGGTATATTACTGTACAAATTGGTTCTGAAGGAATAGTTTTATACAGAGAAAAATGCTTCACAAAGAAAAATATCATGTCCTGATTAAATTCAAAGCTTAGAAATATATTTCTGGTATTCTCAATGCATTTCTCAGGTTTGAGATATTCGTATTTTCTAAACCAACTCATTTGATATAAAAACTTGAGTTACTCCTGATAGTCTTTTTTTTTTTTTGACTAGTCTAAACCCAAACAATAAACGTTACAAATCTTAAAAACAAAAAAGCAAATCTTTTACTAAAAGTTTAATAAAAAGCATAGTTCTAGTGCTAGTTACCAGTATTTATGGCTACGTATGTGTATATATATGTATATATATACATATATATATATAAAATTGATGATCAAGCTAAAAAGAAATCAAAAGTACTTCAGGCATAATTAAGCCAGATTTTTGTTTTAGTTGGGGTAACACTCTGTTGTCCAAGTTGGGGTGTAGTGGCACGATCACAGCTCACCACATCCTCAATCTGCTGGGCTAGTTGATCCTCTTGCCTCACTCTCCCAAGTAGCTAGGACTGCAGTCACACACTACCTCACTCAGCTAATTTTTAATTTGTTTTGTAGATACAGGATCTCAATATGATGCCCAGGCTGGTTTCGAACTACTGGGCTCAAGCAACCCTCCCACCTCAGCCTCCCAAAGTACTGGTATTACAGGCATTAGCCACTATGCCTGGCCAGATTTACTTTTACTGGATTTTTCGAACCTTCTGAAGAGCAGAAATTACCAAATTATTACCATTAACAAGCAAAAAAGAAAAATGTGATGTTTTATAAAATCTTTAGCCCTGTTTTTCAGTTACTGTAAATAATGCAGTTACCAAGCTAGTAAATCATAGCCAGGAGTGAGAATGTAAGGAAGAAGGGTGTGGCAAGTGAGAAAAGACTTATTTTCAACATAAAGTATAAATGCAATAGTTGATCATAGAATCATAATATCAAAGAGCTGGAATGTGTTATAAGAGGCATTTTTGCCTAGATTGTTCCCAAGATGAAGTTTTAAAATTGATCTTTCTAATTCTTTGAAATCACATTGTTTTGCCTTTATTTCAACTTAAGGGAACTTTTAAAACCAGAGGCCACTGTAAGCAAGAATCTTATAATATCCATCAGTTCTTATTAAAACAACCTTTCATGCATTTATTCTTTACCCAGTGCTGAACTAAATATTTAAACGATCGACAAATAAATAAAATTTATATTTTATGTCCTCGAGGTGTGTAAGGTCTCCTCATGAGAATACGGTTAGCAACAAAAAAATTTTAACAGTTACAAAAATATGCATTAAAATTGAGTTCTATGTACTGAGGAAACACTGAGTGTGTAAACATTGGAGTGAGAAGAAATCCATAAGCGACTTCCTTAGAAATTCATTTTCCCATTGAATAGATAGCCATGTAATTCAGGATTTAAAAAGTGTATCAATAATAGTTTCCAATTTTATTTTCTGCATCACATTTTATTTTGCACTTGTTTGGCAGCAATAATTTTCTGTGTATTTTTCTTGGATCCCCAATTGCACTATTTACTCATTGAAAAGGAATCTACTCTTACAATTCTCTTGCATGAAGCCAAATCCATGAACAAAGCTGAGCACCGCTTAAGAAACACATACTGTTTGACCAATTAACTAAAAATTCCTTCTGTAAACAGAAAGTTGCATTTCTAATTAAAAGATAAAGAAAGTTTCACAGAGATGACATTTTACACACAAAAAACCATATGAAGATTTTAAAATAGTTTATCCCTGAAAAGAGTAATGAAATATTGTGCAATGGTGGAATGGTAAAATAGCAAATTGCAATTTAAATAAATTCAAGTTTACTCATAATTACTGATGAGTTGGTGTCATGCACCTTTTCAGGTAGCAGAGGACTTGACCCCAACCATTATAAAAAATATTAGAACAGAGAGGATGAAATCGTTGGTACCAGACGATGATTGAGAATATTTTCCCAAGTATACATCACACACCTGACTATATAACTAGTTGGAAAGTAACATGGAAGAGGAAAAAGACTGTTATCTAGTATGCGGAGGCTTGAATCAGATAAAGCATATCACTTTATTTTCCGGGTCACTTTGTCTATAACACAAAATTTGGTGATAGTATTTATTAATTTTTAGTTTATTCTACATAATTTTACTTACAGTATGTATTTACAGTTCTGCACCATTGGGAAACTATCCAGGAAATAAGTTGGAAGCTTAGGTCATAGTCAACATAAGTCTGAAGTATATGGAAAAGTTATAAAATAAGTCAGCAATAGATCTAGGTGTGGGGAGAAGTACTATAGATCATACTTAGATCAGGCAATGCAAAAATTAGGAAGATGTGCTATATGTATTTAGCTAAATGTTGGTTTACTTTATGTCTGCCCTGAAGCCAGTGGTTCCTCAAGAGAAATACACACACTCTACTGGGTTCTCAAAATGATGTATTGTGGTACTGAGGGGACATTTTAGAATTTCTAATTATATTCATTTCTATATTAAAAAGAAAATATTAGTGATACTAATATTTAATATATGAATTTACATCCCCCCCCCGCCCGGTGCCCAGCTCAGTCTATATATCAAGTGTTAAGAATTTAAATGAAGAATTGGCATGGCATAGTAAAATTTCCACAATGAGGAAATTTTCATAATAAAGTCATTACTGCTTCACTGGCTTTCAAGATATTTGTAATTAGAACAGTTTTAATTTGCCATGATTAAATAGATTTAGGGTTTATATTAGTCAGCCTTAACTGATCTAGCTTCCACTACAAGGAACAGTGGCTTTAAAAGATATCTACAAATAAGTGTGAGATTGATGATAATACTAATAACACAAACAAAAGCAAAAGAAATTGGCACAGCCTGTGCTACTACCATTATTACAAACTCTGGCAGCCATATGATGAGGTGAAACAAGTTGACTTTATCTCTATTCTCTAAAGCTAACAGAGTTTAGTTGTGAATATACTGTGTCATGTGACATTATAACCTAACAGTTTTTATGGGACCATTGGGATTAGCCATCTGCATATGAAAGGTAAGCATCAAATTATGAACTCAAACTCTACAAGCTTTTCAGTTATATATAAAAATCATGTAATACTCCATTGAAACTTAGTAACAAAAATTTAGACCACTCTGTAGAAGTTTCTTTCCTAATATGAAAGACAAAAACTACATGTTATTGATAAATGCTTTGTTTCCCCTCCTAGGCTTTTTTTTTTTTTTTTTTTTTTAAGTTGGATTATATATATGTCGCCCAGACTAGAGTGCAGTGGCCGCTCCTGGCCACCGCAGCCTCGATCTGCTGGGCTCCCGCGATCCTTCCACCTCAGCCTTCCAAGTAGCTGGAACTACAGGCGTGCGCTACCACGCCCGGCTGATTTTTTATTTATTGTAGAGATGAGGGCTCGCCAAGTTGCCCAGGCAGGTCTCGAACCCACAGGCTCAGGCAATCCACTCACCTCAGCCTTCCAAAGCGCGGGGTTACAGGCTGAGCCACCGAACCCGGCTTATTTTCCCACCTATGTAAAAATTGATGAAATAATAAAGAGAAAATAATATAGCACAAATTAAAATACATTTGGTATTAAAATAACATTGAAAGCATTGCTAGAGATTGGTAGAAATAAATGTTGCTATAAAGTCAAAAGAAAGATATTTAGTTGTGTGATATTTCAATAATTAAATAAGAAATGTAATAAAACATATGCTACATTTTTGTGAGCCACTAAAATACACATGCAAGACACAGAACCGTGCACTTAACAAAAAAGATTCAAAAATAAATGCAGCAAAATGGACATAACTAAAAAGGAAATAGACAAATCCATCATTACTGTTGTAGACGCCAAAATTCTTATCTCAAAACTCGTATTCAAAAGTTTTTTTTAAACAGGTTTATTAATAATCGCTAAAAACTGGATAAGAGCACAATGCTCTTTACCAGGTGAACAGATAAACTAACCACGTCAGTTCTGTATAATAGAACAGTGGTCAGCAATAAAAAGAAACACACTATTGAGTACACAACATCTGAATCTCAAACACATTATGTTAAGTGAAGAGGCCAAATCCAAAAGCCTACATACTCTATGATCTCATTTATATAACATTCTGGAAAATTAAAAACTGCAAGGGTACAGAACATATCAATGGTTGTCATGGTTTGGGAATTGAGGAAGTATATGACTACCATGGGGCATCAGGAAGAATATTTTTGGGGTGATGGATATGTGCTATGCTTTGTGTTTGAGACAGTGCTACTGTGTACATTTGCAAAGATTTATAGAGCTATTTAACACAGAGCATGTAATTTTCTGTATGCATATTTTAAAAAATAAATAGATATCCATTCATTATACACATTTTCTTAATATATACACCTATACAAAATGGAATATTACTCAGTCATAAAAAAAGAATGAAATTCTTTAATTTGCAGCAACATGAATGGACCTGAGGGACAATGTTAAGTGAAATAAGCCAGGTGCAGAAAGACAAACACTGTGTGATCTCACTCATGTGGAATCTGAAAAACTCAATCTCATAGAAGTAGAGAAGCAGAATAGCCCTTTCCAGAGGCTGTTTGAGGTAGAAGGGAAGGAAGGATGAAGAAAGGTTGGTCAGTGGTCACTTAGGAAGAATAAGTTTTGGTGTTCTATTGCACAGTAGGGTGACTAGAGGTAAAAACAGTGTATTGTTTATTTTTAAGATAGTTAAAAGAGATGACTTTGAATGTTGCCTCTAGAAAGAAATGGTAAATGTTTAAAGTGATGGATATACTAGTTACCCTGACTTGATCATTTTTATTTATTTATTTATTTATTTATTTTTTAATTAATCAGTATTTTTTATTATCATATTGTGGGGTACAGTTAAGGATCACGTATACAAATATGCTTCATTCAGACACCCTTGGTGATAAGAGGTGTCTCCCCATCCTCAAACAGATATTGAGTATCATTAATCCCATCCCCCCTCCCCTCCCCTCCCCTCCCCGTAATTTCCCACCACTGTCAGTCATTTTCTTATAGTATTACGTCGGCTGTTCAAGGTTCGCTGTATGAGTGAGAACATGTGATACTCC
>CAUYQG010153012.1:0-16602 GCA_963574415.1 Tarsius wallacei
AAAAAAAAAGAAGCCGGGCTAGGTGGCTCAGCCTGTAATCCTCACGCTTTGGGAGGCTGAGTGAGTGGATTGCCTGAGCCCGTGGGTTCGAGACCCGCCTGGGCAACTTGGCGAGACCTCATCTCTACAATAAATCAAAAAAATTAGACTGGTGTGGTAGCGCGCGCCTGTGGTTCCAGCTACTTGGAAGGCTGAGGCGGAAGGATCGCCGGAGCCCAGCAGGTCGAGGCTGTGGTGGCCGGGAGCGGCCACTGCACTCCGGTCTGGGCGACAGAGTGAGACTCCAACTCAAAAAAACAAACAAACAAAGCAAAACAAAAATAGAAAGAAAAAGTCCCGTAATAATAGTTGTCTATAAATAACAATATTTTAATTATCTTAAGCTTCCAAAAGAAGTTCTTCTTGATGAAGAATGACTGTCAATATGACACTTTTTGCCCCAGAATAATTTCTGGAAGATACATTCTATGTTTAAGTTGAGACTCTAAATATTCAGTAGTATGTCTTTATTTCACGCTAACCCTGATGGTATATTGTCTCTTCACTATTTGCTTTGACGATATTTTCAGTATAGCTCATTCTGACATTCAATCAAGATTTAGAGCTTCATAATCATTTAATCGCAAGCATGATTAGCAAATTTAAGTGCCATATGTGTATTATTGGACCTTCTTCTCTGTCTGAATCCTGACTGATACAGATGTCAGTATTGCAAGTGGCTCCAGAGAAACAGAATCTTATGGATAGGTTATTGGAATTGGTTCTTGGTTATCTAATCTTAGATTTGAATGCAATAATGACCCTATTTTCAATGATAAAGAAGACAACACCAATTCATGGCAAGATGTAGCAAAGAGTCATTCAGATTATTGCCGTTGGACATTTGTAATCAAATACATAAAGACAGACTGTCTGGGTAGCCAAATGTTTGCTACCTTAGAATATTTTAGTCAAAAGAAATATAATGGCATTGAGTGGTTGTCACTAACTATGTTAAAGAAAATAGGGAAAGAAAATAATGAATTCATACTTAAAATTCCTAACTCGAGCTCTGCATTAATTACCTAAAATATTCTATATTTGCCCCGAAATCCATGTTGCCTATAGCCACAGGACTGAGATTTCTGAAAATCAAGCCTAGAATCTCATCTTGTGAGTGGCTGAATTACAAAGCAAAATGAATTCCCAACTTTGCATGATGTTTGCTTTTAAAGTGAGGGCATTGGTTGGGAAGGAAAGGGATCCTGAAAACTGGAATGAGGACATATGGGAAGATTTCAATGAAGCTGGAGATATTGAACCTCTAGATTCTGTTGAGTTCTTTTTGCCAGTAGAAGCAGCCCTTCTTTCCCTGCCTAAGAAATTTAGTTCTTTGACTGAAGAACATGTAATGTGCTTCCTCCCCAACCCCAGGTAATGTCTTGTAAAACACTGTTAATTCTTTTCAGGACCCAAACCCATCACTTATCTTTGCTTCTAGACCCATACCTAGACTCAAATCTCAACAGGCCTCAAAAGGTGGGGTACAAAGTATGATCCCTGAGGAAAATATGCTACACTAAAAAAAAAAAAAAACAACAAAAAACTATGGGTTTTTTTCCCCAATTTATACAGATAGAAATCTGGGAAATATGTGTGGGAATGAATGGATGTTAAGGGTGTGAAGTAATGGTGGAAGAAACATAATGTTAGATCAGGAGAAATGTATTAATATGGCTCACTAAGCAGAGATTCTGGATTTAATATTGTAGCTTGGGGACATAAAAAGCACTCTGACAGTATGTTTGATTGGTTGACTGACACATGGACCAAAAGGTGGACTACAGTAAATAAGGCTGAAATGAGAGACCTTCCTTGACATACTGTCAAGGAAGGTATCCAAAGACTTGGGGAGATGGAGGTGTTAGAGTGGGCTTGTCATCTAAGAGCTACTCACCCACCCTGAGAGGGGGGTTCAGAAGGCACCCTTTTCACCTTAATTGTGAGGAATAAATTTGTGAAGGGGACCCTAGCATCCTTGAAACGCTGTGTAATTGTTCTTTATAGGTCAGAATTACAGTGGAAACTGCTGTCACTAAATTGGGAAACCTAAATGCAATAGGAATAACTGAATCCCAGGAAGATAGAGGCCAGGTGGCAGCAGTTAATTGCCAGAAGCAAGTAGACATGGTTACTGTCATGGAAAGTAGAGTCAAAGCAATAATCAGAATAGTCTGGCTTGCAAAGACCTATGGCATTGGATAGTTGATCATAGTGTCCCTAGAATATGTCCTATGATATTCATAAAAGTGAAATAGGTGGAAAGTCTACTAATTCTTACTTGAGCTACAAGGGAAGACCCAAAAAACCTAGAATTTATTTATTAAAAATTGTGTATTTATTCTTACATGTTTAAACTTCAGTTACCTTCAGCATACTCTCAGCTTGACGCAATACACCTATCAAGATGCTTTTTCCATTGCTCAAAACAACTTTTGAACTCATCAACTTTGATGCCTTTTAGTGCTTCTTTTTTTTTCATTTCATCTCTTTCACACTGGCAAAGCATTTCCTTTGAGGACTTTTTTAATTCTGGGAAACAAAAAAAGTCAGTCAGTTGGGGCAAGATCAGGAATAGGGAGGGTGGGACACAGGGGTTATGTCCCCCTCCCGCCCGCCATGCACTGCAAGTGACTCCAAAGAAACAGAATCCTATGGATAGCCACCCCATGGTATCTCATATGTAGCTGTTGATGTGGCAAATGCTTGTTTTTTTCTACTCCTGACAATAAGGCCCACCAGAGCACTTTGCTTTCAGCTGACAAGGCCAGCAAAACACCTTCACAGTCCTACCTCAGGGGCATATCAGCACCCCAGCCCTGCCATAATTTAATCCATAGGGACCTTGACCACCTTCCTCTTCCACAAGACATCACACTGATCCATTACATTGATTAATCATGCTGATTAGACTCAGTGAGCAAGAATTAGTAAACACTCTAGACTTATTGGTAAGACATTTACATATCAGAGTGTGGGGAATAAATCTGACAAAAATGCAGATGCCTTTTTTGAAATTTCTAGAGTGCAGTGGAGTGGTGCCTGTCAAGGTATCCCTTCTAAGTTAAAGAATTAGGATCCTCAGCCGGGCTTGGTGGCTTAGCCTGTTATCCCAGCGCTTTGGGAGGCCGAGGTGAGAGGACTGCCTGAACCCGGGGGTTCGAGACTCTCCCAGGCAACTTGGTGAGACCTCATCTCTGCAATTAATCAAAAATTAGCTGGGCATGGTAGCACGCGCCTATAATTCCAGCTCCTTGGAAGGCTGAGGCAGAAGGATCGCCAGAGCCCAGCAGGTCGAGGCTGCGGTGGTCGGGAGTGTGCCGCTGCACTCCAGTCTGGGCGACAGAGTGAGACTCTAACTCAAAAATAAAATAAAATAAAAAATAATTAGGATCCTCCTACAACCAAGAAAGAAGCACAATGCCTAGCGAATGTCTTTGGATTTTGGGAGCAACATATTCCTCATTGGGTTGTGTTACTCTGACCCATTTCCTGATTAACCTGAAAAGCTGCTAGTTTTGAATGGGGCCTAGAATAGGAGAAAGCCCTGCAACAGGTACAAATTGTCATGCAAGCTGCTCTGCCACTTGGGCCACATGATCCAGCAGATCTAGTGGTGCTTGAGGTGTTAGTGGCGGATGGGGACAGTCCTTGAAATCTTTGGCAGGCCACTATGATGATTCACAGAACAGACCCTTAGGATTTTGGAGCAAAGCCCTGCCATCCTAGGACCACAGATCATCACTGTCCTTTAAGAGCCAGCTCTTGGCCTGTTCCTGAGCCTAAGCAGAGACTGAACATTGGAACACGTGCCACCAACTTACCAGTCATTTAAGCTGCCCATCATGGCCTGGGTGTCATCTGGCCCACCAAGTCATAGAGTTGGGCATGCACAGCAGAACTCCAGCATCAGATGGAAGTAGCATATATGAGATCAGACCCAAGCAAGTCCTGAAGGCACGAGGATGTTGCATGAAAAAGTGGCCCCAAAACCCATGATCCCACTTCTGGATGCTGCCTTCTCTCCCAGCCTGCAGCCATTGCCTCATGAGGAGTTCCCTACAGTCAGATAACAGAGGAAGAGAAGGCTGAAGCCTGGATTACAGCAGGTGCTGCAGGACGTGCAGGCATCACCCAGAAGCGGACAGCTGCAGCAAGAGCCTTTCCCTTGAAGAGCAGTGGGGAAGGGAAACCTTTCCAATGGGCAGAACTCCGGGCAGTACACCTGGTTGTGCACTTTGCTTGGAAGGAGAAACGGCCAGATAATGCGATTGTATATCGATTCATGGGCCATGGCCAATCAATGGTTTGGCTGGATGGTCAGGGACTTGGGAAGAGCATGATTAGAACATTGGTGACAAATAAATTTAAGAAAGAGGTATGTGTATAGAACTCTCTAAACAAAAAAAAGTGAAGATATTTGTGGCCTACGTGGATGTTCACCAAAGGTGACCACAGCAGAGGAGGACTTTAATAATCAAGCAGATAGGATGACCTGCTCTGGGGATACCAGTCAGTCTCTTTCCCAACCACCCCTTGTCATTGCCCAATGTGCTCATGAGTGAAATGGCCATGGTAGCAGGGATGCGGGTTATGCATGGGCTTAGCAACATGGACTTCCACTTACTAAGGCCAACCTGGCACAGCTACTGCTGAGTGTCCAATCTGCCAGCAGAGAGACCAACAATGATTCCCTGAAATGGCACCATTCTCTGGGGTGATCAGTCAGCCATCTGGTAGCAGATTGATTACACTGTACCACTTTCAGCATTAGAAGGACAGCATTTTGTTCTTACTGGAATAGACACTCTTGACATGGATTTGCCTTCTTTGCATACAGTTCTTCTGCCAAAACTATCATCCATGGACTAACAGAGTGCCTTGTCCGACACAGCATGGCTTTTGATGGAGAAGCTCACTTCACAGCCAAAGACCTGTGGCAATGGGCCCATACTCATGGAATTTTGTTGTTACCATGTTCCCCACTATCCTGAAGCAGCTGGCTCACACAACAGTGGAACATTCATTTGAAGCTGCAGTTACAGCACCAACTAGGCTGGGACAGGGTTTTCCAGGAGACTGTATATGCTTTGAATCAGCAGTTTGAAACTTTCATGAGTAGAATCACATAGGGCATACTCTTCTGTGTCAGCCTTGTTTGTAGCCAATAATCTGTTACCAAGATTTTTCCATGTCATTGTCCACATCAATAGTTTACTCTTTTTCCTGGCAGCATAGTATTCCACATGATGAATCTGTCACAGGGACCAGCTGGGAGGCTCTAGGTCTTGACAGTAAAGAGTAAAGCTGCTCTGACATTCTTGCTCTCCACTTGTCTTTGGTGGCCTCCTAACTCCTATCTGCAGGGGATCTCAGGAGTGGGATTGCTGGGCCACAGAGTGAGGACAGGCTCCCTGTCCTCTTTCCTCTGGAGGGCCGAGCAGGGCAAGAGGGCAGTGAGGACTGAGGCCCCAGAGGCCTGAGCCTGGCCTGGGGAGAGAAGTTTAGGGAGGCAGGTTTCGGGTTATCAAGGAAGACCAGGAGAGAGAAGTGTGCAGGAGGGCGAGGGGAGACACACATCTCCCCTCGCAGCCAACTCCTGAGGCTACCTTGAGCTGGCTTCTTGGTCAGGAGGGGACTTGGGGGCAGTTGGTCTGTTGTCCCAACTGTGCCCCTTGGGAAAAGGTCTATACACAATCATCCTAAAGCAGAGTCACTCTCCGCTCCCTAACATCCACCATCAGGCCTCACCCGAATCCTCTCACCTTCCCCGCGTCCTTGCTGGAAACTTCCATGCCGACCCCATGATTCTTGACTTGAAGGGTGCCTCTGGTCTCCAGAGTCTGTTCTGCTGCTTGCACAGGAGGTGGGGGCAGCTAGAAGTGCTGGAAAACTAATATCTCCCCTGCATCCCCACACCCAAACTGCAGCAGTATTGGACGAATATGTGATGGGTGCTGCAGGCTAAATACACTAGCTCCCTCGGCTGAAAGGGAACAGCTCTGACAAGTGGCCCACCAGCCCCAGCCCCCTGGGCTAAAGTCCCAGCTGCTCCCCTTCTCTGCCCAGTGCCCCTGAGCCACCGCCCTCACATGCCTCCCGAACAAGGGTCCTTGTTCCAGCATCTTCTTCAAGAAGACCAGACTAAGACATGGAAAGGACACATCATCCCTTGGGGCCGAGATTTTGACTAAAGAGGAAGCATCAAACAGACTCTGCCATTCCCCTTCCCAGTCCCCACCCTGTGCCCCAGGTTGTCCTGGCTTCTTGCGTGCTTGCAGCGACAGGGAATTCACCTTGTGTGCCATAGCAGGGACTGTTGAACATCTTATCTTTCCGTGGAAATTGACTCTGCCCACCCTCAATCTTCACATTGAAATGTGAAGTGTGATACGTGCCCTGTGCTCTAAGTCTGCACTGACTGTGGTTATAGGATGACAAGATGGCATGATATGGACTCCTATAATGTAGAGTAACATAATGCAGAATAATATATTGCAGAATGACACAACACAGAGCAATATATTGTATAGTCTAAAATATATGCAATATATAACCTATAAATATAGAAATATATACTTGGATGCCAAAAAAGTATACACATTTTAAGAGCTCTTATCTATGTATTACTTTTAGTTCTCTGTAATCAGAAGTGTCTAGACGCTGATGGTAACCACTTTGAGCACCTCTTGCAATTGCAGAAGCCAAACGTGATTGGTGTTCATCTTTTGTTATCAGAATATATTGAGTATTACCATTTTAATACAGTTTTTTCCTTTCTTAAAATGTGTATACATTTTTTGGCACCCTCTGTGTTTATATGATGCATATAGGTATATAAAATCTTTACTTATGTATAAAATAGATCCCCCAAGTCATTCTGATCATCTTGGAGGCTGGTGCTAGGTGGGCTTCATTCTTACTCCTCCGGTATCTGAAGTTTCTCTCAGTACTCCCAGGAAAAGGCTGTTGGGGAAGAAGCAAGCTCCACAGCTCCACCAAAACAGCCCTGGCTTTGCTCCTGGCCCCTTCTCCTGGCTACAATGCCCACCTTCTTCTGGGGTCTCCCAGAGGCAGAAGGGCTGGCCCAGCCTGGGCTGACCATCCACTGCAAGACCCCAAGTGATTGGTTCTTGGTGAGTGACCTCAGCCATCCTACCAAGCCCAAGAGGGAGGTGACTGTCTGTGGCCCCGACAGGAGGGCCTGCACTGCGTACTTAGTGCCAGGATGAAGAGGAAGGGCAGCCATCACTTTCTGCCTGGGTCCTGGGAGGAACCAGCCTCCCTGCCTTTTTCCCCGGGGGCCCTCACCAGACACATCTCCTTAAGTACCGCGGCAAGGTTCTGTCAGGTTTCTGCCAACCGCACACATGCTTACTGGGGATGCAGGCTGTGAGGGACACTCTGACCCTTCATCTGCAGAATTGCACAATCATTTCAGGGCTTAGTGGGGAGAGCTACATGAGACACCAATATAAAGAACCTAGCACTTTGCCTGTCACACAATTGGTGCTTATTAAATGTGAGCTCCCTGACCTCAGGCATAGAAAAGAAGACTGAGTCCTGGGAGTGAGGATGCAGAGAGGGGTGACTATATGTACAGAATCCTCCAGACATAGCCACAATCAGCAACCTCCCTTCTCTTAACAAGCCCCCTGCTCCTAACCTGAATGGGCTGAGTGAGAGGCCTTGGAGCCACAAATCTAGGCTTTCATTTCAGTGACCCCTCCAAGTGCTCTGTTAGAAAGTTCTGAGAGCAGAACCTTGACAAAAGGCAAAGAAGACACAGTCCCCTCTGCAAATTGGTATTAGGTTTGGTAATAATAGACAGAAAATAGAACTTTACAGTAGCTTAAGAGAGATCAAAGTTTATTCTTCTTTTATATTTAAAAAATGCAAGAGTAGGCATCAGGGACTCCAGCCTTTCTATCGTACGGCTTAGCTTTCCTCAACCCATAGCTTCCATTCCATGGTTAAAGATGGCATGTGAACACTTGCCATCACATCTGTTTTTCCAGCAAGCTGGAAATAGTACAAGTGGCAAAGAAGGGCTCATCCCCCACCCCCAACTTTACATCACTTCCGTGAAGACCTATGGGACACTTCTGCTATGATCCTATTGGCCATACCTAGCTGCATGGTAGGCTGGGAAGTGTGGACTGCTTGTGCACCCAGCTGCAAGATTATCTATGAGCAGGACTGAGAGAGAGCAGGGGACACAGGGCAGCTGACTCTGCCACTCTTGCAGCCTGGATGGGCTCTGACCCCTTGAAGCTTCTGTGTGTGTTTCTGGGTCATCACTCTTGAGCCGTTACCACATCTATTCTTTTTGGTCTGGCCTGGTCTCTGCTGTGCCCAGTGAAGTGTCCTGAGGAGCAGAGCCTGGGGCCAGGGGTGATGACTATGGTGATTAATGAAGGATTCTCAGGGGAGCAGGCTCACATCCTGGCTGCCCCCCCAAAGAACCGGTTTCTCTCCAGAGCTGCCCTGAGGGCAGGTGACTTCCTTACATCTGAAGCCCCCACCCTGCCACAGACAGCTGTTTGTGAGACTGAGTTGGTGCAGTGGGAGAAGCCTGAGACTCAGAACCAGACAGATGTGTGTTTGAATTCAAGCTCTGCCGCCCACTTGCTGTGTGGCCTTGTGAGGGGCGTGGTCCTACCAGTTCTGCAGCCTCAGCTTCTTCCTCTGTAAAGTGGGAACAGAATTGTTGGCAATGCGAGGTGTTAGGAGTGACAGATGGACAGTATATCTGCCCAGTCCTCATGCACTTATGGAGCACCTGTTGTGTGCCAGGCATGTGCTTGTCACCAGGGATAGAAACAATTGGGTGGTAAACAAGGTAGAACCTACTCTTATCTTTGGACCAGCCAATCCAGCAGGGTAGAAAGACAGTGAGAAGTGTGTTACAAAGGAGTTATGGATGCCCCAGGAACCTGTCCCAGGCACCTAGGAAACCTAGATCAGGGAGTGTCTCCTGGAAGAAGTCACAGTCCCTGGGGCCTGAAGCATCAATGGAGGAGCATAGGCATCATGGTGGGCACTCCCACCTCCTATCACATACAGCCTCGTGGTCCCTCTTACGTGGACCAGGGCTGCATGTGACTAACATGTGTAAATCTTCTGGGTCTACTCTAACAAAGCACTGGGTGGCTTAGAACAACAGGAATGTATTCGCTCACAGTTCTAGGACTGGGATCTGGGTGTTGGCTGGGTTGGTTCCTTCTGGAGCCTCTGAGGGAGAATCCGTTCCTCTCCCTCTCCCAGCTTCTGGTGCTGCCAGAAATTCCTGGCATTCCTTGGCTTGTGGATGTGTCCCTCCAGACTCTGTCTTCATCCGTACATAGCCTTCTCCCTGTGTGTTCTCTGTGTTTCTGCATCTCTTCTCTTCTTCTTATAACGATGCCAGTCCTTGGATTCAGGGCCCAATCTAATTCAGTCTAATCCTTATCTTAACTAATTATAACCTCAAAGACATGATTTCCAAAAAAGCTCACATTCTGTGGTTCTGGGTACACCTGAATTTTGATGGATATTTTTAACCCAGTGCACAACAGCATACAGCAGAGGTGATGGTACAGCACTTCCAGAATTGGGTTATAAAAGACCTGTCTCCCATTTTAACTCTTTCTCTCTCTTCAATTGCTCTGTGGAAGGTCAGTGGCTGTGCTGCAAGTCCCTTCAGTAGCCTATAGAGAGGTCTGCATGGTGAAGGCTGAGGCTTCCAGCCAACAACCATGGGAGTGAGCTCAGAAGTGAATCCTACAGCCCCAGTCGGGCCTTTGGATCAGACCACAGCTCTGGCTAACAGCTTCACAGCAGATTCACGAGAGACCTCAGTCAAAGCTACCCAATGAAGCTGTTCCTGCCTTCCTAGTTCACAGAAACTGTGTGGTTATAAATGTTTGTTGTCTTCAATTGCTAAGTGGTAGGATGATTTGTTATGTGGTTGTAGCGGGTGGTGGTGGGGTACTCAGAAGAGCATAAGCAGCGCCCTTGGTGGGGTGGAGTCTGAGAAGCGGTCAATGGGTACATATCTTGAGAGGAGGCCAGTACAGTTGTTCATGGCTCAGAGGCTTTCTGACTGGACCTGGCACCCAGCACATCCTCCATAAACAAAGCTGATGGATGCATTTTGGGGATGAGCTGCAGATGGTGCCTTTCCTCTGGCTTCCTGCATGTTTAGGGGAAATATCTGCCCTGACCACAGCATGAGGGGTGTCCCTTCCCATGCTGCCTTTTGTTTATGTCATGTTTTGCTTTTTCTGGGGTCCCCATTACAGGCACCAGATGTTGGCTGCTTTTAACCCTGCTGGCTGGTGCTTGGAGAGTTCTGGGGAAGAGATGCTGCCCGGCACTGCAGAGGGTTATAAATTAGTCCATTAAGGGAGGAGGATTTGCTAAAAGGTTGCCTTTGCTCCACCTGGTCCAAAGCACTGCTCGCGTGATCGATGATTCCAGAGCCTTTAGACACGTCTTAAACCTCGGCGTGGTCTTAATGCCTCAAAAGTTTCCAGTTAAAGTCAAATGGCTCTTGGCAAAGTCCAAGGCATTTTTACTAACTAAAATAAATACCTGGGCAGGCTGCACAGTTTATGATTTCTTCATGAGGCTGAGGACAAGCTAAACTAGGAGGTTGGGATTAGGGACATGTCAGGAACGGAGGTCCAAGAATCCCCTAAAAGTCACCCAGAAAAGGGTGCCATGGGGGCTCCTGGGTGCCAGGGCCAGGGAGTCACGGCAAACTCATGCTTTTCTTCTGCACAGGCAGGGGGCAAGGACAGTGGCAATGAAAGTTTGAAAGGATCGAGGCGCAGGTCTGAGGCAGAGAGACTGCTGTTGGCCTCCCATCTCAGCTCCAGCTCTGCCTCCAGGCTTCCGAGCCTGTTTCCGCTCCAACCTCCTGGGCTTGGTGAAGACTAACTGAGCAGGTGGTGTGAGCTCTCCAGAAGGTGCCTGGGTCAAGGAGTCCCCAGGGTGTCAACGATGGGGGCTATTGCCTCCTTCGTGTGATGGCCCCTAGCACTTGGAACTTTCCAGGCAAGTGCCTTCTCTCCTCTGCTGTCTCCTCACTCCTCTTATTCAGGGCTACCTGGCAGAACACACAGGTCTCCAGGACACACGCAGTTCTGATTTCAGCAGCAGGCTGGGGACTTGGAGGAAGAGCAGCTCCAAGACCACAGGCTCCCATCTGGATTAAGCCTTGCAATTTTAGTTCCAACATCCAGAGGGCTCAGCTGGATGCCTGGACCAAAGGGGTGGTCCCCTTCCTCTCTTCTAGCCTGAGGCCTTCCCCAGGGGCCTTTCTTCCTCCCTGAAGGCCTACCTTCTCCTGCTCATGAACACTAGGAAGGCCACACCCCCTTGGTTTGGGGTCCCCTGGACCCTATCCAAGGGTCAAGCAGGATTAATAAGGCCTGGCCTATTGCATCCAAGAGGCTCCTCCCTGGAGCAAGCCTGGAAAGAGGATGGGAGGGCAGCTCAGGCAGGGCGCAGCTCCCCAGGTCGAAAAGGTTGATTCCTGGGGAAGCTGGCCTTCTGGGACCCACGGTCAACCTCGGTGTGTGGGGCTTGATCTGAGAGTGGGACGACACGATTCTCTTGTGACAGTCTCCATGTGTCTCATCCTCCAAGAACCTAGGTATCAATGGGTTAGGATCAGCATAGGTCGAGGCCTCATGGAGAGGACTCAGTTTCAGGCTTGGGATTTTGGGCAAGTTGCACAACATCTCTGAGCTCACAATCCCCCACAACACCATGGGGGTGATAATGGATTAGAAAGAATTGCCTGGGCAGGGCTCGGTAGGGTGGGGCAGCTGCACCTGGAGGACCAGGTCCTTGGGGAAGCAACTGACCTGAGACCTCCATACCCATCATCTCACAGCCCAAGAGCATTAGGCTTCAGACTGAGGATGCAACCTGCCCCTTGCCATCTATGAGTTGCACAAGTTCTTAGGGCTGGGTTCAAGGACCTGTGAGGACTGAGGAGGAATCTGGCCCAGGATGGTGGCGAGTCCAGCCAACCCTTTTGACTGCCCCACCCACCTGGCATGGTCCCATCTGCACTCAGGAGGCCCAAGAGGGAGGTTGATATGATCCCACTATGCAGATGGCAACACTGAAGCGCTGAGGGGGCATGCTTCCTCCAAAGTCCCAGGTCCAGGCAGGGGCAGAGCTGGGGACCTCCTCACTGCACTGGTCTGTATTCTGACAGCCCAGGTGCTTGGGTGAGCTCTAGCGGGCGGAGGTGGGCAGCACAGTGCTCAGGCCAGGCCGGCCCAGGCCAAGGATTGTCCACAGTGCTGAAGTCCCTGCCCTGCTGAGAGTCCAGGGTTGCTGGAATGACCTGGGGCGTAAACAGGGCTCCGATCCTTGGGAGCATTGAGAGAGGCCACTGGCCACCTCCCATGGTGAGTAGGAGTTGGGGAGTGGTTGTTTGCAGCACATGAACTGAGCCTCATCCTTCCTGGAAACACCTTCCTTTCTGCCTATTTTAGGCTGCTGGATAGAGCCATCTTTGCCCCAGCGTGTCAGGGAGTTTTTCACCCCTCCCCCCCAGCACCCCTGTTGACCTCCCACAGATGTGGAAGCCCTGCAGGTCCCAGGTCATCTCACCCAGGTGTTAACCCTCCTTCCTGGGTCCTCCTCTTCCTGTGCCCCCTCACTCTGTGCATACACAGGTGTGATTTCTTTTACCAATATCTGTGGAGCCAGCACTGTGCACCAGGGGAGGGGCTGGAGTGGGTCCCTGTGGGGCACACAAGACCCCTTCCAGCAGCCAGACCCAGGACTTATGGTGCCATGGTGTCCACAGCCCCACTCCATGTTCAGCACATCCCTTAGAAACACGGGGTCATCCACTGCACAGATGGGTGTCGAAGGGCATGTGACAGAGGGTCTGACCCATTGAGTCATCAGTTTTCCTCTGTGTCAGCCACTGTCCTGGCCTGGGGAACCTCCCCAGTGTCTGAAAGCTCAAGGACACTGCTTCTGCCTAGGGACAAGGACAACAGAGCCCCCACTTCGGCCCTGCAGCCCAGCACCTCCAGCTCCCTTCCCCTACCCTACCCTGCATGTCCTTGGCTTCTGAGGCTGTTGCTCAGGTTCCAACTCTGTCCCTCTAGAGCTGATGTCACCTCCTTGCACCCAGCTTCCTTCGGCAAGCTAGACAGCTGCATGAACTTCCAGCATGGAAACAGGCAGACCGCAGAGCTGAGGTTTAAGGAGATCCAGGGCCCAGGTTGCAGGGAGCTGTGGCATCACAAAGAGTGAAGTTGTGGCTTCAGAGAAAGCCTGTGCGTGTAGATTTTAGGCAAAGAACAAACATGAAAATGCAATCTTGTTTCTTCCTCACAGAGCACTTGACAGGTTCAGCCAACAGGGTCATTCCATGGAGACATTTCGGGGGGTAAGATTTCACTCTACTCCCCTTAAACAAATTTCTCTTGTTTTTCACCCTCCTTTTTTGTTTTTGTTTATTTTGAATTACAAGTTGCTCAATTGCCTTTTTTTCTGGTTACTTTGTGATGTTTGTAAATAGTTTTCTGACAATTCTGGAAAATCTGAAAAACAGAACCAAGAGTCTGAGGATGCTAGGGTAGCCAAGGGTATGAGCAACACAACCTCTTGTCCCATCACTGGGCATATGACATGGCCCTGGCACTTGGAAACCAGTTTGACACTAGCTGGCAGAGCTAACAGAAGCCCACTTTATACTCAGCAATTCTGCTTCTGGGTGAGTCCCCACACACAGGCACTGGGAGACAGGCACAAGAGTGCTTCCAGGAACTTTGTACTTCGTAGCAATAGAGTGGACAAATTGTGTGAATTCACACACAAAAAACAACACATAGAAGATGAGTTAATTACTACTACATTCTTAGCCATGCATGCATCTTAAGAATATGATGTTGGGTGAAGAGGCCAGTCACAAAAATGGATACATGTCACGTGGTTTCATTTACACAAAGTCTGGAAATATGCAAAATTACACACACATCATTTGGGGATACACACATGTGGTGGGATGAAATCTGTACAAACAAAGGAGCTGTTGACACAGAATTTGGCTGGTGCTTATGTCTGGGTTGGAGGGACCCCACAGGAATTTCTATTATTCTATTTCTTTTCTTCTTCTTCTTCTTCTTCTTCTTTTGAGTTGGGGTCTCACTCTGTTGCCCAGGCTGAAGTGCAGTAGCACAATCATGGCCACAGCAGCTTCGACTTCCTGGGCTCAGGCAAACTTTCTGCCTCAGCCTCCGGAGTAGCTGGGACAACAGGTGTGCACCACCAAACCCAGCTAATTTTTTTTTATTTTTTAATTTTTGTTGAGACGTGGTCTCACTGTGTTGCCTGGGCTAGTCTCAATCTCTTGGGCTCAGGCAATCCTTCTGCCTCAGCCTCCCAAGGTGGTGAGACCACAGGCGTGAGTCACCATGTCCAGTTCATGGTTGAGCGTCCCTGCCTTTCACATGATTCAGGCATTCACCCTAAGTCACACGCCAGCTCATCTTCCTCCCTGCCCATCACCCTTGCTCTTTCTCCTTCCTGCAGACCCTGGCCAGGATGACTTCGCTCTTCCTCCATGGGCTAGAGTCCTCTACTCCTCTACTTTCTCTACTGTGGTCATTGGGGAGCCTCTGTGATCTCGTCCTCCATATTTACCCCCAGAATGGACAATGGATTCATGATAGAAGATTCCAATTTAATACTCCCAACATGACATCACTGCCCTATCAGTTCATCCTGGATGTTCCTGCCTCCCTCTGGGAAGACGTTCCTGAAAGTTCACGGTTAACAGTGATAGCAACCTGACCTAGACTTCAGATGCTTCCTTTGGTGTCCTCAGTCTAGTCTTGCCAGGAACCCAGCCTCTGTCCCTGGGCATGGTCAGCTTCACCATCCCCGAGGTTAAGGCCCTTCTTTCTTCCCAGGGCTCACTGCCGCCAAGATGGGCTGTGGAGTGGTGGTTATATCAGGACATGTGAGGGTGTCCCAAGGCACTGGGTGGCGGTTGTGACCATTTGAGTGATAGGCATCTTCACCTCCTGCTCACGATCCATATATGGCTATTTTCTCCTCGCTGGATGTTATGGGTTGAATGATGCCCACCCCAACCCCCCAATTATGATGAAGTCCTGACCCTCAGGACCTAGGGATGTGATCTTATTTAGAAAAAGAGCGGTTGCAGAGGTACTTAATTAAGTCATCTGGAGTAGGGTGGGTCCTGATCCACCATGATTAGTGTCCTTAAAAGAAGAAGAGAGGCTGGGGACAGTGGCTCAAGCCTGTAATCCCAGCACTTTGGGAGGCTGAGGTGAGAGTATTGCCTGAGCCCAGGGGTTTGAGACCAGCCTGGGCAACTTGGTGAGACCTTGTCTCTACGATAAATTTTTTTTAAAAAGCCGGATGTGGTAGCGTGCACTTATAGTTCCAGCTACTTAGAAGGCTGAGGTGGAAGGACAGCCTGAGCCCCGCAGGCCGAGGCTGCAGTGGCCGTGAGTGTGCCACTTCACTCCAGCCTGGGCAACACAGTGAGGTTCCAACTCAAAAAAAAAAAAAAGAAGAAGAAGAGAAGCCCAGGAGTTTGAGACCAGCCTGGGAAACATAGTAAGACTTTGTCTGTACATAAAAATTAACTGGGTATGGTGGTGTACACCTCTAGTCTCAGTTACTTAGGAGGCTGAGGCAAGAGGATCACTTGAGCCCAGGAAGTAGAGGCTGCAGTGAGTCAGGATCATGCCACTGCACTCCAGCCTGGGCAACAGAGTGAGATCCTGTCTCAAAAAACAAACAAGGAAACAAAAAGGAGAAGAAGAAGAAGAGAGACACAAAAAAAGACAGACAAGAGAAAGTGACCACGTAGCCACAGTGGCAGAGATAAAGTCCTGTAGCCACGAGCCAAGAACAGCAAGGACTGATGGCCACCACCAGAAGCTGGAAGAGACAGGATGGATCCTACCCAAGAGCCTTCAGAGAGAGCATGGCCCTGCCGACACCTTGATTTTGGACTTCCAGCCTCCAAAGCTGTGAGAATAAATTTCTATTTTTCTAAGCCACCAAGTTTGTACTTTGTTACAGCAGTCATAGGAAACTGACACACTGGGTTCTGATCACCAAATAAGATTAAAACTACCTGAAACTATCAGAGGAAGCTGCAGCTTCTGAGGGCCATGACTCCCTGGTAGTTTCTGTGCCCACAGTCATTGCACTGATTTATAGTAACAAGGTGTGCTTCTTGGGCTGCTCTGAAACCTGCTTGCAGACATATTGTGAGTATTTACACACGGATCCACATCATTTTTAAATGAGTGCGTGGCAGTCCATGTGTGGAAACAACAGGTTTTATTGGTGGATACTTTTTTTCTCCTCTCTATCCCCCTTCCCTCCCTTCTTCCTTCCTTCCCTCCCTCCCTCCCTCCCTCTCTCTCTCTTTCCCTTCCCCTCCCCTCCCTCTCTGTTGAGACCCTTACAGCAGACAAAGGGAGCTCTCAGTTCATTGAGGTCCCAAACTCCATTCCCTCACCCGCATGCAAAGAGAGGTTTACATTCACAGTACATTTC
>CAUYQG010153016.1:0-14017 GCA_963574415.1 Tarsius wallacei
GATTGGTACAGACATTAAGGAAAACAGTATGGAGGTCTCTAAAGAAATTGAAAATAAAACTTCTTTTTGACCAAGTTAAAAAAAACAAAAAACAAAAACAAGTGAGCAGTTCCAGAGAATGGGATGACATTTTAAGCAGGAGAATGAGGTGATCAGTTTTCTATTTTATATGTGGCACCGCAGTTACTGTGTGAAGAATGCATTTGAAGGTAATAAGACTGGGATTAGGGAAAATAGGGAACAGCTGAAACAGTCTAGATGACAAGTGATGAAGCTCTAACTTGAGCAGTGGATTGAGATGGAGAAATGGAGGAAATCGGCAGTAAATACAGACAACTTCAGAATGACAGAGGACAGGTTGTCAGAGTAGTGGGTACCCAAATAACATGGATGAATGATGGTACTACAAACTGGAATATAATAAACAAAAGTTATGACAAATTTATATAAGTATGTGTGGTTAATTTTAGACAAGATAAGCTTAGGTGATTGTAAACTATCCAGGGAGAAAAGTTTAACATCAGTAGAGTTTTCAAACCTTAAGATCATGAGAAGATAGACACAGTTTACAAATATAAAATTGAGTATTGCTAGTATATTGGGACAGATTGAAACCAAGAGAACTGAAACCAGGAAAGGGTGTAGAGTAAGAAGAAAATCACACCAAGGATCCAAGGAAGGGAAAGCGAGGGAGATGTTAATAGAACCACCAGTGTGCAGTATCTTGAAAGCTCAGTGTGGTAGTCAATACTATCACTTTTCAGTATTTTCAGTTCACCTCCATCTTGGCCCATGGAACTGACAATATTGAGCCTTGAAGTTAGATGTGGACAAATGACTTGCTTTGGCTAATCAAATATGAGTGTAAATAGCATGTGTAAGTTCCCAGGGAGAATGGAAAAGCCTTTTAAGAGCCAGTACACCATTTGCCATGCTGCCTTCCCCTGGCTACAGTAAGTAGCGTTATGTCAGGTGGTCTTGGTGCCATTATTCTATTTTTCTTATTGAGGATGGCATAGAAGTAGGCGCCTCCCCACCTAACCAAAGATAAACAGATAGTGTGAGAAATAAACCTTTACTGCCTTAGGACACTGAGTTTTTGGATTGTTTCTTACCACATATTAATCTAACCCATTCTGATTGATAAATCAAAGGAGTAAAGTGTTTCAAAAAGATGAAAGTGATCAATAAAAATACCAATAATAACATAGCACATTATTTAGAAACAATATAGCACTTACAATGTTCCAGGTACTGTTCTAACCACTCTACTTTTATAATCTTCATAATAACTCTGTAAGATAGGTATTCTTATCCCCACTTACAGATGGGAAGACTGAGACACAAAATAGGTAGGAAAATTTTCCAAGTTCACCTAAGTAGTAGATGGTTGAGCCAGCATTCATACTCTGGATTTTAGCTACAAGTTTATGCTCTTTACTATTTATTTATATATGTTTACATTGTTGGCCTTAACAAAAAGTCAAGTAACATAGAGACTTAAAAGTGCGTATTAGTTTTGTACCACGGAGACATTAGTGTTCTTTACATACACTGTTTTAATAGAGTGGCTAGTTAAATGGAAACATTTTAGGAGCTGGAGTCGAGAGAGTGGAGACAACATGCATAGAAAATACTTTCCAGAGGTTTCTTTGAAAGTGATTGGGAGGGGTTTGTAATATCTGCATTCAGAGGTAAAAGAATTGCCTTTCTTTTCAACAGAAAAAATGGCATATATTTGTGAGATAGCACAATGGAACCAGTAGAAAGAAAACTATCCAAGATACAGTAGAAATAACATTTTTTTTAAGTCCCCAGAAAAAAAACCGTTGAGGGGATGGTTTCAAAACTAAAAAGCTTTACTTGGAAAGGAAGAGGAACACCTCTTCTCACATTGCACGAAAGGTTATGAAGTTAAATAAAAATGTTGAAAAGAAGGTGGAAAGGCTAGGACAGAAGAGAGGTATGAATGGTTGTAACGTATGAAGGAGAATTTGGAGAGAATAAAGCGTTAGTGGAGGGATGGGTGGAAAAGAGGCATGCCTGGAATGCACTGCAGAAAATAGAAGTTTGTAGAGGGGCTAAAAGTGGACATAATTATGGAAAGGATGGAGTGGAGTCAATGTAAGCAGAAGGGAGGATGTATGGAATGAGGCGGATGGAGGGACAGAATGATGGGGGATATGGATGGATAGAATACAGAATACAGGCAGCAAAGGGAAGAGATGCTAGAAGACGTACAGAGAGATAGGTAGGAAAGGGATTGTACAGAGTAGAGATTGCAAATAGTAGGAGAAAGAATAGAGAACCAATGAGGAGAACAGGATAGAGGAGAAACTGAACAATAAAGGGGAAATAGGACAGAAAATAGTTAGAATTTGGAAGAGGAGAAGGGAAGAAAGAAGGAAAGAGAGGGAGAGGATGGGACTGTTGAAACATGAAGAAAAGATGCAGATTGAGAAGGGCAGAGGATGAAACAGAGCAAAGGATTAGTTGCCTGATAATAAAGCTGGATTAGTGGGAAGATGACGACCATTGGGTCCTTCATCCTAGTGTGAATTGGACAAGAAAGTCACGTTTGATGAGGCGGGAGTCTCTGTGAAATGCCTTTGTGCATATTCTAAATTACAGAGCAGAGGAAGTACAGAAGTACAGAGCATGATGAAGCCATTGGCCCCCTACACAGAAAATAGTTCACCTTGGACCGGGAAGGTGGGTCTGGAGAGAGATCTAGGCTCAAAACTGAGAGATAAAAGCCTAACTTTCTTGATAAACTGACAGTTGATTCACCTAGTGACCTTTCCCAAGTCACAAACTGTCTGCTTTCTCTATTCTGATAATAATGTGGCTGCTTCCTGTCTTGCAGGTACATGAAAAGCACAAATTGGATAAGGTCTGCAGAACACTTCACATTTTTCAGGAAGTATTATTCTGCAGCATCCCTATTATTATTCCGACCCTCAGAAATCTTAACTGGATTCCATGGGCAAACTATAGAAAAACAGCTTCCTCCTAAAATCTGACCAAGCATTGCATGGGGATGTAACTAGGGCAGTTTAGAAAGAAGCCTTTCTTTGCCTCATCTTGGGACCTCAGAACAACCATAAAAATGCAGGCCAAAGCTTGATACCTGCTGCTTACTTCAGCAGTGCATATACTAAAATTAGAACAATACATAGAAGATTAGCATAGCCCAGCCCAAGATAATACCTACATTTATAAAATATTCTCTGTTGTTTAGGCATTATATATATAGAGAGAACTCCATCTCTATTAATTCTTGTTTATGAGGAATAGGTAAATATGTGCATTGTATTTTTCTTTATTCCTATCATATAGAAATGTTTCATAATGTCTAATATAGTAAAAAAATCTTACTGACAATCTGAGTAAGAGGGGCAAATATTTATTGCATTTTACTAGATTTTATCCCACAGGAAATGAAGGGTGCAGGTAGTGATGATACATTGAAGGAAATAAAAGTTGAGTGTGACTGGACCAGAGGACGGTGCAAGGAAGCAGTCTGGAGTGGGTAGGGGTGCTTATACACCATACTGGTAGAAAAATGATGGAGATCCAGTAAAGAGTTTATTGCAGTGGAAGAAATCAAGCCGATTTGATTTTTTGACAGATCACGATCACTCTGGGAACAGTGTACAAGGCAGATTGGAGAAGGGAAAGGCTGAAAGTGAGGTACCTAGCTAAGAAGCTGCTATAATACTCAAATGGTAACACAAACAACCACTATGCATTATGCTATGTATATGCATATGTATTATACTGTCTATTAAACACCTACTATGTGTCAGGTAATTTATGTAAAAAAAAATCTTGAATCTTCACAGCAACTCTTCGATATAAGTGTATAGTCTTATCCTCATTGAGCTGATCCAGAAAGTGAAACTTAAAAAATAAAAATTACTTGGCCCAGATGATATTGTTATTAGGTAAGTGCAGGTCCACCTGGCTTCAAGCTGCTGTTTTTTTCTGCTCATGAGGTTTTGAAGAAGGATATGAACATATGATATGTGCAGGTGGTAGCATGGAATGTACTTGGTGCATGATCAGATGTCAGCAGGGTTCAGGATGCTGGATGGATGGTTTCTGTAAGCAAATAAGTCTGCTAGGACAATGGAAGTATTAAGGGTATAAGAAAAATGATGATCCAGTTTTTAACATTCTCATCGAATGTGGAAGAGTATTAAGCTTTTAGAGAATGGCAGTGATAAGGAAGGGCAGTGGGAAATATAGCCAAATAGCATATCTGTTTGAAAGAATTTCTGCATGATGAATGAGGGATAATAATGTGGAAGTGGTGCAGATTATGTTTAAAACTTATTTATCAAATTGACCTATAAAATTGCATGTATTTATTGTGTACTACATGATGTTATGAAGTATATACAAGGGAGACCCCCCAAAACCTGGATTTATTTTGGGGAGGGCAGACCCCTTGAGTACAGGCTTCTTCCACTAGGTGAGTGTTCTAGAAAACCATTGGCATCAGTGTACCAGCCAGTGTTGTTGTGAGAGGCTGTGTTCGGGTTCAGTGAATTTTGTTTTTGGAGATTCTTTCAACGTGTTTGCCCATTTCTTGATACGTGAGTTGCTAGTATACCTGCCCACATGACACTGAGCGTTCAGCAGTTTTTGGCAAAAAACGACATGACACCCATACTCCACACTCCCTACTCACCTGATCTCACTCCGAGCAACTTTAGTTGTTGTTACACTGGGTGAAAAAAGTCCTCAAAGGGAAATGTTTTGCCAGTGTGGAAGAGATGGAAAGAAAACCATGCACACACACACACACACAAAACGGCAGAAGCACTAAAAGGCATCAAAATTGACGAGTTAAAAAACTGTTCTGAGCAGTGGAAAAAGCATCTTGATAGGTGTGTTGCATTAAATGGAGAGTACTTTGAAGATATCTGAAGTTTAAACATGTGAGAATAAATACACAATTTTAATAAATTCTGTTTTTGGGTCCCCCCTCGTATACATTGTGGAGTGGTTAAATCTAGTTAATTAGCAAATGCATTACTTCACATAGTTATTATTTTTGTGGTGAGAACATTTAACACCCACTCTGTTAGCAATTTCATGAATACATTATATTGCCGTTAAATATAGTCAGCATGGTGTACAAAGGATCTCTTGAACTCATTCCTTCTAACTGTAAATATGTATACTTTGACCAACAGCGATTCCTTTTTTAAAGTGAATGACACGATGAGATCATGTGTGCTAACACAAGTTGCTGAACCCAAAAATGAATAATAATTCAAACATGATAGAAGTATAGTTCTTGCTGCTTAAAGTTCAAAACAGGTGTTCCTCATTGACAGGTGGCTTGTTTCCAAGTGGTGCAACACATGGGTTTCAAGAGCACTGTGCTTATTTGTGTTAAGTGAGTAGAAGAAGAAAGAGCATAGCAGATTATATATGGACCTTGTGTGACTTATTAATTTCAACTGACCTTCCTTTGACTAGAATGAGGTCACATGAACATGCTGAACTGTAAGGGAAGCTGGGAAAATAAATATTGCTATGTGGAAAGGGAGAGAGAGAGAGAGAGAGAGAGAGAGAGAGAGAGAGAGAGAGAGAGAGAATTCGACTGGGCGAACAGTTGGCGAGTCTCTGCCAATTCCAGTTTTGCTTTTTAATTAAAATCTCTGGTTGCACTGTGGAGGCTTAGTTGAAGGCAGGGATACCAGTTAGTGAACCATTTTATGGTCCAGGAAGGAATGACAAAGGTCCAAGCAAAAGCTGTGGAGAATGGAGGAGGAAGAGCAAGTATGATTTAAGAGAGGTGTTCACTGGAACTTGATGTCCAACTGGACATGAGCTGGTGAGAAAAAAGGTGCCTTGAGGATGTCCCTGATGTGTTCTCCTGTATACTGAGAGGACTGTGGTGCTATTAACAAAAAAAGCTCACTGTAGGAAAAGGATATATTTTGGATAGAGAAAGATGGTTAGAGAATTTACACCTCTTAAGGATTTGCTATATGCCGAGCACCGTCCTGTGTGCTTCATGTGTTTGTTTCATTGAACCTTTGCAGCAATGATCGTGAGCATATGCATATACTAAAGAGGCATAGCACAGCATTGTCATTAAGAAGGTGAGTCCTGCAGTAAGACTGCTTCTAGGCCTTCTGTAGAATGAGATGAAACAACATTATCTGCCTCATAGGTCATTGCAGGGAGTACATGTAACAGGGCATGGGAATTGTTGGATGTCTGTTTTGGGACATTTTCACTCTGTGGAGGTTTTTCTTTTTATTGTTAATGTCCCCTTTTAGTAAACTGAAGTTTCAATAGAGAAAAATCACACCACGAGAAAGTGGCAGAGCCGGTATAGAGACCTAAGTCACTATTATGTTAATGAAAGACATTTTCCCTCTCTACAGCACATCACTTATTCTAATAAAGGAACGTTTGGGCTATCGATTTGAAATAATGAGTCTGAGGCGGACATGACAAGCTGCAGTTGAAAATGCAGGTTTGGAACTCAGGAGATCTTTGACACAATGCGATTTTGTAAAATTGAATACATTGCACAAAGTATCTGCTGTGGGTTATGTTACACAGTAGTAGTGTCCTACATTTAGCGCAATCAGAGGAAACAGGCCCTGGTTTCTCTATGCTGAATCATCAAGAGGAAAGTGGTGTTTTGAACCAATTAAGAGAGGGTTACTCTCATATTCAGACCATGATGCCTGCCTTCATTCTTTAATTGTGTGATTGGGACAGTTTTGCGTAGGTGCTTGGGATGTCCCAAAGACAAATTATTTGAAAGATAAATTCTGCATGATGTCAGGAGTCCCCCTTCCCTACACTTTATCAGTAAAGCTCCTGTCTTCCTAGTTGAGATGCAAAGAGCTCGCACTTGGGTTTTCATTTTGAAGCATGCCTCTGAAATGGCCAGGAACCAGGGAAAGCATTTGGGCCAGACTGTGAGTTGTATAGGACTTAATGTAATCAGATCAACCAAGCACTGATAGCTTGTTTCACACAGTCCTTTTTTGTAATGGCTTTTGCTCTAGGGGATTCCACCTGTAGTTTCTTATTCATTAAGCTAGCTACTGACTTACAGAGCCACACTTAGTGAGCCTCACTTTAATGAACAGAAGTGAGAGCACAGAAGAGATGGAGTGGCTCATTTTGGTTCTGAGAAAGCTTACAATGAGGTGAGAAGCAAGTAATAGTATAAGTCCTCAGTCAATCCCAAATTACTCTGTGCACTCTGTGCAGTGACATCAACCCCTGCCCTCCAAGAGCTCGCATCTTAGGAGGAAAGATAGAACACATCATTCACTGTACTATAAGCCATAATGGAAGTTTCACAAAAAGCCAACGCCTAAGTGCTATAAGCTAAAAATTACAGGTTTCACTCAGACTTGGGGGTATGGGTCCAGATGTGGAAGAGCTTCACAGGGGTACTGGCAATTGAGATGGCAGAAAGAAAGGAAGGAAGTATTCCCCAAAAGTTTCCTCACATTTGTTCATTTTTGCCAGTTTCAAGTAGAAATTAGGGCCTTGAAATAACAAGGACCGCCTTTTATTCTTCAAGCAAGAGTCTTGTCTCCAAGCATATTGAATCTGTTAAAAAGCTAATTCTAACACAAGGAGGATTTATAAATCAACAGAAGGGCCCCTCTTGTTCCGAAGAACCCAGCTAATTTAGATGCTATGCCTAGACAGATTAGAGACTCTATGTTGTAGTGGAGTAAACATTCAAGATGGAATTAGGAGCTCTGGGTATGAGTCCCAACTTTGGCATAGATCAGCAGTGTAATCACGGGCAAGGTATTACTCCTCTCTGCGTCTCGCTTTCTTCTTTGGGAAATGTGGCTGAAAATACCCACTCTCCCTATCTTGCAGAAATATTTATTAAATCAAGGAACATTTATCAGCCATCTGCTATGTGCCAATCACCACACTAGGGATGAGATTACAGTGATGAACAGAGACCCCTCTCTCAAACTGCTTGTAGTCTTGTGCAGAAGACAAACACATAAACAGATACTGATAATCCCATGTAGAAAGGGTAAAGTGTTTGGTCCAAAGTACTCCAGGGTTTCTGTGAGCTGGAACCACTATGCCTGCAGGACACAGACAAAAAGTCATGGCAGAAGTAACATTTGAACAAAGATTTGAAGGAAATATACATATAAAGAGGAAAGGACATCTCAGGGAGATAAAAACGATGTACATAAAGACACAGACACATGAGAGCTTTGTTTTGTGAAATCATAAGTATTTACAGATGGCTGGGGAGTGGGGGAAAGTGTGAATGTCAGAGAATGAAGCTGGAGCTATACTTCTGAGGTAATTGTTATAACGTAAATGTGCTCCCTCTGAAGGCTAAATGCGGCAGTAAAGTGGTGGCCTTCCTTCCTGTGTACTGAGCCTCTTGTCTATAGCTTGAGGATTTAATGGGACTCCTCAGACAACTGGGATTCTTGTGACTAATGCACTGCTTGGTTTGGGTGTTTGGTGGTGGTGTATTTCAAGTGACTCATGCTGTACTGATAACGGCTATTAATGATTTATGACCCTTTTTTTTTCACCATAAATCCCAGTTCCTGCCCTTTATTCTATGGTTATAGAAATAGTCTGCCTGGCATCCCAGCTGCTCCTGAAGTAGTATTGTCTGTACTTCGGTTTTTAGAAAGAACATTCCTCAGAGTGCAGAGCAGATTGCACCACTTCCAAAAGGCCTAGCTGACAGATTGCCTGCAGTGGGGCTCATATTGAACTTCAGAGACCCTTGTCTCCTAGGAAGTTTAAACTGCTCCCTCTACACTAGCCTTAATGGGTTGATAGCCTCACTGAACAGCCAGTACATATATTCAATAAACCTCGAATCTTTAACCTTTAGGATTCTAGTTAGTGCGGGAACATTTTTTTCCCTAGGACTTTCTCCTATTTTATGCACCAACTTTAAAAAGATCAATTTTCTGTGTGCAAAAATCTAGGAAAAATTTAGTATTTTTCTGTGGGGCAGTTAAGAGCTAAGTGATTCATTTTCACTCAATTTTGCAGTTCTTAAAACTATTTGAGCTACAACGTGCATATTTTGAGGTGTACAAATGTTATATGCATAGCTCCACAGCATTCTGGGAAAGTAATATATGCGACATGATAAAGGTTGCATCATTAGAAGGGTAAAGAAATGGGAAAATGGCTTAGTAAGGTGACAGGTATTATAAAAATGTGAGGACTAGAACATCATTCTCCAGAAGGATTATTTCCCTGAGCCAAAGGCAAATAGGCACTCTCTTAATCCATTGAGCTGCTATAACAAAACACCTTAGACGGGGTAGCTTATAAACAACAGAATTTATTGCTCACAGTTCTGGAGGCCGGGAAGCACAAAACCACATCACCAGCACATTTAGTGTCTGGTGAGGACTAGCTCTATGCTTCAAAGATGGCACCTTCATGTTATGCCCTCACATTGTAGAAAAGGCTAATATACTTCCCTTGGGCTTCTTTTAGAAGGCTACCAAATTAAAAAAAAAAACAAAGAAAGTCACCAACACATTCACAAGGGCAGAGCCTCCGTGACTCATACCTCCTTAAGGCCACACAGCTTAATACTATCACATTAGGGATTAAGTTTCAAAATACGAAATTCAGGAAGACACAAACATTCAGACCATAGCAGGCACTGAGAACATGGATGCAAATAGCTTTTTCTCACTGGGTTAGTGCACTCGATGAATTTCCACTTACTTGTAATATTTAATCTTGTTCAAGAAACAAGACATATGCACCCCCACCAAAAAAAAACCCAATAAATGCAAAGCACTGTGTAACAAGTGCAAAGTAAATACTGGCTTTTGTATTAATAGTATAAAAAATAGAAGAAAATTAACCAATAACATAGTAAGAATAATCTCTGATATATATGTTTGTTTTGAAAATGTATTTAGATATTTCCACTGAGAATGAGATAAGGGCACCAAATCACTAATTTATCTCAATTCCAAAAGAATAGAAAAGAAATTATTTATTTCCTGGATGAAGTTTTTATAGCCAAAATCTCTGTAATTTCATGTACACACGTTTATTGCAGCACTATTCACAATAGCAAAAACATGGAACCAACCATGCTGCCCATCGAAACTGGACCTGATTAAAAACAAAACGTGGTACATGTACACAATGGCATATTACACAACCATAAAGAGGGACAAACATATGGACTTCCCAGCAACTTGGATGGATTTAGAGTCTATAACACTCAGTGATTTATCACAGAAACAAAGAACTGAACACCACATGTTCTCACTCATAAGCGGACCCTGAACATTTACCATAATACGATAAGAAAGGGATTGCAGTAGTGGGATACTGCTGGGGAAAGGGTGGGGGGACATAAAACATCAATAAGGCCACCTGATCTCAAACCAGGTGAAGTGGGGACCAAAGGGAGGCCCAAACTTTACCTGCACGATGACCGCTTGTATACCTAATCCTGAATTGTACCCCACATCTTCAAAATAAAAAAAGAAACATTAAAGTATTTCATTGTTGAAAAAAGAAAAGAAATTATTTATTCAGTGACTTTAAGTCAATAGCAGGGATTTTTAACCCAGTGAGATGGCATAGCATAATTGCTGGAGTAAGCGTTTCAAACTACCCTATTCAGTCTAGTGTTTACCACTTACTTCATTCCTCCTTCCTGCTTTGGGATTCTGACACATGTACATTAGCCTGAGATAAAAGCAATATTACCCAAAAGTAGTGAATGCCGTAAGAAATAGATGAAATGTTGAGTATCATTTGTGTGTTGGAAGTCACAGGAAAGACACCAACACACTGAATTGCAGTCCTTCGACATCTTGTCTTCGTTGTATATCATCACTCCTTTCATAATATCATCCAGTCTGAGAACTTTAACTAGCATCTGCAAGGTGTTCGCTAACAAATCACGGAGAACTGAAATAGCCTACACAAAAGTATTATGAGCTGGGTTCACAGTAGAGCTGAGGTTTTTAAAAAATATTTTATTTTATTTTTATTTTAAAGATGTGGGGTACAATTCAGGATTAGGTATACAAGTGGTCATCATACAGGTAAAGTTTGGGCCTCCCTTGGGTCCCCACTTTGCCTGGTGTGAGATCAGATCAGGTACGCTTACAGATGTTATGTGCCCCCCACCCCATCCCCTGGCAGTGTCCTGCTACTGCCAATCCCTTTCTTATAGTATTATGGTAAATGTTCTTATGAGTGAGAACATGTGATACTCAGTTCTTTGTTTCTGTGACAGATCACTGAATATTATAGACTCTAAATCCCATCCAAGTTGCTGTGAAGTCCATATGCTTGTCCTTCTTTATGGCTTCGTAATATTCCATTTTGTATATGTACAACATTTTTTTATCCTGTCCAGTTTCAATGAGCAGCATGGTTGTTTCCATATTTTTGCTATCGTGAATAGTGCTGCAATACTGAATTTTAAATATGTTAGTATGCATAAAAAAAGAACAAAATCATGTCCTTTGCAGCAACATAGATGCAGCTGGAGACCATCATTCTAAATGAACTGCCACAGAAATTAAAGAGAAAAACAGAAAAACAAAAGAAAACTGAATACCACATGTTCTCACTCATAAGCAGGTCCCGGTCACTGGACACACAAGCACAAAGGTGGGAACAACAGATGCCGGATACTGCTAAAAGTGGGAGGGTGGGAGGAGGGATAAGGGGACATAACCACACACCAGGTACCAGGTCCACTACCAGGGGAAGAAAGGGCTCACTAGAAGCTCAAACTTCACCTGCACGCAATTTACTTGTGTAACAAATCCTCACAGGTACTCCACAACTACATGTATTCACTCATTTATCATAATACAATAAAAAAGGGATTAGCAGTAGTGGGAAACTACCAGGGGAGGGAAGAGGAGAACATAACATCAATAAGGGTACCCGAACTTTATCTGTATTGTGACCACTTATATACCTAACCCTGAATTGTACCCCACATCTTTAAAATAAAAATAAAGTAAAATAGTAAACAATAAAGATAAATCTGTCGGTCTGGCTTTGAGATCCATGCTTCTTTGAAAGAAATTGATAAATAAAACCCATATATATTTGTGATGTACAACAGAATGTTTATTTTTATTTTCTTTTAGGGCCAAATAGTATTTCCTTGTGTATATATGTAGTACATTTTAAAATCCATTTATCCACTGATGAACACTTAGGTGAATTCCACATCTTGACTATTGTGAATAGTGCTGCAATAAACATGTGAATGTAGACATCTCTTTGACATACTAATTTCAGTTTCTTTGCATGTATACCCAGTAGTGGGGCTGGTCAATTATTTAGTAGTTCTATTTTTATTTTTTTGTGGAGGCTCCTTACTGTTTTTCATAACGTCTATGTGCAAGAGTTCTCTTTTCTCTGCACCCTTGCCAACACATATTTTTTTACAATAGCCATTCTAATGGGCGTGAGGTAATCTAATTGTGGTTTTGATTTGCACTTCTCTAATAATTAACAATGTTGAGCACCTTTTTGTACACCCATTTGTATCCCTTTGTGTGTGTGTGTATGTGTGTGAAATATTGACTCAGATCTTTGCACATTTTAAAAATTGGACTGTTTTCTTGCTATTACACTTTTGAATTCCTTGTATATTTCAGATATCAATCCCTTATCAGATGTATAGTTTGCAAATATCTTCTCTCGTTCTCTAGGTTGTCTCTTCACTCTGTTGATTTTTCCTTTGCTGTGCACTTTTTAAACAAATTTTTTTGTTTAAATCTTAAAGATGGGGCTTTTTTTTTTCTTTTTGGCACTTTTTTTTTCACTCTATCACCCAGACTGGAGTGCAATGGCCGCTCCCAGCCACCGCAGCTTCGACCTGCTGGGCTCCGGCGATCCTTCCGCCTCAGCCTTCCAAGTAGCTGGAACTACAGGCGCGCGCTACCATGCCCGGCTAATTTTTTTTTTAAATTTATTTATTGTAGAGATGAGGTCTCGCCAAGTTGCCCAGGCAGGTCTCGAACCCGCGGGCTCAGGCAATCCACTCAACCTCGGCCTCCCAAAGTGCTGGGATTACAGGCTGAGCCACCGAGCCCGGCCTTTTTTGGCAATTTTGAATTCCTTTTAGATCCTAGACATTAGGCCTTTGTCAGATATACAGTTGGCAAATATTTTTTCCCAGTCCATGGGTTGTCTCCCTGCTTTCTTAATGGTTTCTTTGGCTTTGCAAAAGCTTGTCAGTTTGATGAGGTCTCACATGTCTATCTTATCTCTTATGGCATGGGCACTCAGGAGTTGGTTGTCAGTTCCAATTTCCATAAGGGTGTCTCCTGCATTTTCTAAGGTTCTTATAGTTTGCGGTTTTATATTTAGGTCTTTGATCCATTTAGAGTTGGTTTTTGTGTATGGTGATAGGTAGGGGTCTTGTTTTAATCTTCTGCATGTATGAAAGCCATTTTTCCCGGCACCATTTACTGAATAGGTTCTCCTCTCCCCAGTCGTTGGTGGTGGAGGCTTTGTCAAAGATTGGTTATTGATGATAACCAGTGAAGGTTGGTTGGTTGAGAAATTGAGGTTTTGCTTCCGCAATCTCTATTCTGTTCCATTGGTCTACATGCCTGTTCTTCTACCAATACCAGACTATTTTGATTATTCTAGCTTTATAATAAAGCTTAAAGTCTGATGCCTCCCAGGTTTTTGTTTGTTTGTTTTTGGCTGAGAATTGTTTTGGTTATTCGTGGTCGTTTATGTTTCCATATGAATTCTCATATTGCCATTTCTAGGTATGAGAATAATGTTGCTGGTAATTTGATGGGCATTGTGTTAAATCAGTAGATTGCCTTGGGTAGGATGGACATCTTAACAGCGTTGATTCTTCCAACCCATGAGCATGGAATATTTTTTCATTTGTTTGTGTCATCTTTGATTTCTTTGAGCAGTGTTTTGTAGTTTTCATTGTAAAGGTCTTTACTTCTCTGGTTAGGAAGATGCCAAGGTATTTCATTTT
>CAUYQG010153017.1:0-13288 GCA_963574415.1 Tarsius wallacei
CTCACTCCAGCCCTCACATGCACTAATGGCCAATGAGGCGTGTCGCTGCACCCTTCGAGGAGCCCCACTTCCAGGTTCGAGACCCGCCTGGGCAACTTGGCGAGACCTCATCTCTACAATAAATCAAAAAATTAGCTAGGCATGGCAGCGCACGCCTGTAATTCCGGCTACTTGGAAGGCTGAGGCGGAAGGATCGCCGGAGCCCAGCAGGTCGAGGCCGCGGTGGCTGGGGGCGGCCACTGCACTCCAGTCTGGGCAACAGAGTGAGACTCCAACTCAAAAAAAAATTAAAAAGAGAAGCCCCACTTCCAGGGCGTGCCTGTTGCTGCTCTCTCCGCCGCCAGGCCCGCCCACCACCCCCCTAAGGCTCCTCACCCCCTCCACGCCTCTCCAAGCCCACCGCCCGGGGCAGCCCTGGTGCACAGCTCAGATGCCACAGATCGCCGCTGTCCTCTGACTCCGCGGAAAGCGACGTCCTTGGAGGTGTCTGCCGTCCTTGCTGCTATCGTGACGGCGTCCAGGAGGGGAACACGGAAGAAGCTGCCTTGTACCGACAGCCACATTATGCCGGAAGTCCTGTCTGCCTGGTCTACTGATACACCATGACATCTCAAACAAGTCGCCTCTGTCTCCCCATCAGCAGCATGGGCAGAAGGACTTGAAGCAGAGTCAGGAAGGCACAGACAGGAGGCCAAGCTTGGGCCACACTTGGAGTTTCTGGGACAGGCGGTGCCGGTGCTGTCCACAGTGCTGCCGTCTCACCGCCCACGCTGTCTCTCCCTTAACGTCCCTGTGGCTGGACGTCTGCTCTTCCCCAGACCTCCTGCCAACAAACAGTGGGCCCTTCTGGCCTGGAATCTTCCCCACACCTCAGACTCCCGCCACCCCCCCAACAACCCACACACTCACGCTCCGAGACAGAGCAGATTCTTCAAAATACCAATTTGCTAGCTGTCCTGTCTCATTTCTCTCGCTGGCTGCAAAAGCAGCAAGTAGGAACATGCCACTACTTGGCACCATCTGCCTGGCTGTGAGCAAACACGGCGCCCTCCGCCAGGCGGCAGGATCTGGGAATCACCAGGCCCAGCCTCCCACCCCGACCCCACGCGAACCCTGGGGCTTCGGGCTGCAGGTGGGCCACGTCCGCTCACGAGGGCCCCAGGACTCCGCCATGGCCACGACGGTCACACATGCCGCCCTTCCTAATAGAAGCGGCAGATGGGAACATAAATTCTTCAAAAGCAATTCTCTTGCCAAGGACCAAGGAACACACATGCATGCGGTGTGAACGGTAAGTTTTTCCGAGTTTGGGAGGCTGGACACGTCAGCCGCAGCTACACAAGCAGGCTCTGGGAGGCCTAGCCCAGTTTCCAGCAGGCCGAAAACATTTCTGGCTGACTAAAGGCAAACACAAAGCTTTGTTCTCTCCTCCCTGGGATCCTTCTTCGAGGAGGGCCCAGAACACCAAGAGCAAATTGCAAGAAGGTAACGCTGGAAAGAGCACTGGGCATTTAGTGTTTCCAAAAGAAGGATGATGAAAACAATCCTTTGATAAGAGAATCCTTTGAAATCAGATGCCCTCTTTCAGAAGCCTCTGCAGAGTGGAAACAGCGTCCTTGGGGATGAGGGCTCCCAGCGCTTGTCACGTGCAAGCCATGATGGTCGGCCTGGCTGAAGGGTCCAGCAGCCCCCCAGCATTCCCATGGCACCTCCCGGCATCCCAGTGCACATGACGCAGTTCAAAACAGGTAGCCTGCCCAGAGCCTGGACCAGGGCAAAGAGCCTGGGTCCAAGGTAAGTTCCGCTATCACCCAGCTGACACTCCTGATAAAGGAACTTGTCTTGTGGTCTCAGTCATGGAGAGAGCGGCTCAAAGGCTCCCAACCTCAACGGGCAAGGATGCTAGTTCATGCCTCAAGTGCAGCTGTCATCTCATGCCCAGATTCCAACTCCTGACACTACCACAATGGCCTTGAGCTTGGTGCAGCGGCCACCACTTCACCCAGGCCTGCAAAGCAGCTGTTAGTCACTGGGGCACAATGCAGTCATTACTTCAAAACTAACAGCAATGGCAGAAGGCAGAAAAGATAAAATTCAGAAAGCTCTCACTGCAAAACCAAGCTGGCAGACAGAAGTGCAGAGGAAGGGCCTGCCTGCGTGACGTTTCCCTAAATTGCCCACCTTTGCCTCTCCGAGAGAAACAGATCACAGGAGGAAGCCACCCACTGAGTCGGAAAATGCATCCTCCCTTGTTCTCGGATGAATTCAGGCTGCTAATAGCGCCGATACTTTTAGAAAACCAAAGACAAGGAGTCTCCAGCTTAAAAGGAGCCTGTCAGAATGTGAAACGATGCTCTTCGTCCTTCCTTGAAAGTATAAACCAGTTTGGCTTGCATGATGTCTAATTAGGACGCAGCGCAAATGGAATTCACATAAACACACAGACAGAGACGCTCGTGCGGGAGCCGGCCCCTGCGTCCCACGGCAGCGCGGACAGATTGAATGGACGCGAAGAGCACCAATCGTTCAACATCTCTCCAGCTTATTTGCGTGCAGTGTGTCTCAATAATGTGTTATGAGGTGTGTTTGTAATTGGCTGCTGCTGACAGTGGTCCTTGAGAGGGAAATGGAGTGTGTCTAAATGCAGACAAAGCTCCCTCGCACGCCAGGACGAGATGAGCCGCTCCCCACAAGGCCCAAATGGGATGGATACTCAGGGCTTCTTCCACCCATCGCTTGGGAGAGAGAAAAAGGACTCATCCGTCTCCATTTTCTCAGCTCCAGAAACAATATTTATAAAATAGAAGGTGATTTCAGAGCTCATTTATTTCCCTGGTTCACAGTCCCCACTCTCTGCTGACATCATTTTCTAGCCAATTTTATTTCCAACAATCGCGGGAACAGCCTCAATTCTACTTGAAATCGTTAAAAACAAATCCATTCTTTCCTTGTCTTGGAGGCCCATCTCTCAAAAAATGGTTTAATTCTTCTGCACTGCCTTTCTTGGAAACAGCGTTCCAGTTCTTGAATCCCTAGGCCAGAGACTGCCTTTTCCTTGTCTCACCTCCAAAACCCCCGTATTCCCTGCAAACACGGGAAATGCACAGACTCCTCCCAGTCCCCATTTCCAGGCACTCTGTGCCCTGACCAGTCACTTCCGTGGTTGTCCCACCTGTAGACAGGGAATGACTCCAAGGAGCATGTCTTCCAAACACCGGGAACCTTGGAAACCGAACAGGCCAAGGATCTAAAAAGGCACAGAAAGAAAGAACCGTCTCTCACCCAAAAAGCTGCCTCTAATGATCTAATGAGCAAAGCCAAAGCCCAGCAAGAGATCCACGCCTGGAGCTGGCTCCCACGAGGGCCGTGGACAGTACAGACCCTGGCACGGTGATCCCCTGGAGTGAGGGAAGAAAAAGGTGATGCGTGGGCAGTGGGTCGGCCACCCACCCCTGTGTCCTCTCCTGACTGCCCAGTGGAACAGCCACAGAAGGCAGAACCCAGGTTCTGTGGCACGCTTCTTGGGGGAGCCACACTCACCCTGTGGCAATTATCACATTTTTTTCTAAGTGCTTGGGAAACCATCTGTTCTAAGATTTGGGGGAGTTATGTGAAGCTGATTGGTCTTTTTCTCTGAGTGGGAGAAACTGACTCTGCAAGGCTTACATCAACTCTCACGGGCACTAGATTCATGCAAAAAAAAAATCTTAGAAGTCAGATTTTCAGAGAGATGACTCAACCTGACTCAGGTGGGTTCAAGAGAATGGAGGGAACTAGGGCTAAGTCTTTGGGGTCAAGTGCTTCGGGTCTTCACTCACTCATGCACCCCAAGTGTAAGACACAGTTAGGCAAACCATTCCCCACCCCCACGGTCTCCCAGCAAAGCCAGAGGATTAAACCCACAGGCGCCCTGAGGCTCACAGAACACAATGCTGCCCCCTGCTCTGGCGGTGAAGCCCCAGGGACCAGCAGGAGGTGGAAGGGGCATGCCACTGTGTTGAGTTGCCCAGCACACAGGACTCCATCCTGTCTGGACCCAGGACAAAGACCCAGGGATCTTTCATTAGCAAGCCCCAAGGACACAAGGACAGGGACCTGCCAGGATGACTGTCCTTTCAAGGTGTCACAAGTCTTCAGGGCCAGGGGCCAGGTTTCTGCTTCAATTCCCATAATGCCTAGCTCAGCGCTGGACGCACGGCAGTCGTCCACGAAACACTTGTGAAATTGAATTTGTGCACGGCATCGACAGTAGGAACACCAAAAGGCAGGGGCATGGAGGACTAATTTCCTGTTCCCCAGGCTGGTTGGACTGGGGATACCTTTCCCATAAGCCCCCTGCGTGGCTTGTACCCACGACTTCACGCCTCAGCCTATCAAGCCGAAAATAAACTATAACAAACTGCCATGCACTGCGCAAGAGCTCAGCGCGGATCCCACCCCGTGGGGAGTCTGGCTCGTCGCTGTGGCAGTCAGACGAGCGGCGTCCCTTTTAAGCCTTTTAAGGCTTTTTGCCTTTTAAAATGAAGTCAGAGGATGCAGGAAATAGACATTTGCTGAAAACATTGTTTTCTGACAAAGGTCCTTATCTGGTGTTAGTCATTTTTTTTCTATGCGAGATGAATTTCAATTTGATCCTTTCTCCTTTTGCTGCATCTCGTTGGCTGCCTTCTCATATTTTATTTATCTTTTGTTTTTTTTAAGTAGGCCATCAGAAGCACCATCGTTAATAGGACCATGCCACAGACAGCCACGGCCTCCCGTGATGAGGCTGGAGGCCTTCTCCCCCCGTGACTCTGTGTGTCTGCTTTTACTTCGTACCCCTCCCAGTTTCATCGAGGACCCCTGGCGTCTGTAACGGAGATTCCACTTCAATTGCCAGTGCCACCAAAAACCGTACTCTGCCAGGGTCATTGGTCACGTGTCTTCCCGGCCTACCCATGTGGCAGCTGGGTCCTCGGGAACACCCCTGACCCCACGGGGCAGTCAGCACGGCCCAGACACAGGAGGGCAGGTGGCCAGCAGCTGCCTGCCTCCTCTGAGCCAGTCCCGACAACCTCTGCGCTTCCGACAGCATGGTGCCCGCGTCCCACCTCCCATCAGCCCAGGAGAACCCCAGGCATTTACGGACCCATGACCGGGAATAGATCCCACGGCTTCTTCCCTGGAAACCAAAAAACATGGCTGGCAGAGTCCCGGGTGAGATTCTAGAAGACGCCCAGGCAGCACCAGGCCCCGTGTTTGGTATGAAAAGACACTGAAAGTGTTTACAAGATGAGGATCTTCTGGATGCTTCTTCATGAGCTAATGATCATTTTATGTCAAGGTCGTCCAAGAAAAAGGGCAACACCCATCACCTAGGTCCAGTTATTCTCACAGGAGAAGGCTCCTGAGGGTATCTCGGCCAACTGACTTCCCAGTGAATTGGGGTCCACTAAGCACCCCACCCCCTCTAGGAAGCCAGACCCCATGCCATTCTCACGGACCTAGTGCCACACAGCCTGCCCTGACGTCACGCCAAACCTCCTTCCTGCCGTTTCCAAACTCCTCACTTGACCCCACGTGTCCCCGAATCCTTCTCTGGCTGTAGAGTCTCAGTCCCACTTGCTTCTGGAACTCTCTATCATGGATTAAACCCAGAAGTCCCCAAATGACCCACAAGGAAGCAATTGCAGTCTAGATGAATCAGGCCTCTCCCAAGGCGTTCTTGTGCAGACACGAACATTCTAGAAACACTTCCCCATGGAATCCTTTCAAAACCAACCCAAGGCCCTCTCTCAGAAGGTGGCAGGACACAGAAGCCAAGGCAGAGACTCCACCTTCATTTACCCGCCAGAACTTAATCACTTGACAAAGAAACCTACTCTTTGAAAGAGCATTTTCTTGGGTTTCTCATCACTTGCTGTTGAGTTTCAGAAACCGAGGCACACAATCCTGGACAATGATGGCTGGAACGCGCCCTGGGATGCATTGCCTCTCTCTGTTCCAAACCCACCACTGAGCCCTGCGCTGGCGTGTGGCACAGAGTCTGGCAGAGAGGCTGTGCAGGGCTGGATGGAGGGGCTGCTGTAGGACAGACAGACAGCAGCAGGAGCACACAGAGGAGCAGGAACAGACATCCCTGAATCTTGGGGACAGCTTGGCCCAGAGTGGGACAGGTCCCTGGGGGAAGGGCTGAAGGGCTGCTCCAGCTGCCGTGAATGTCCTGAGAGGTCTCCTGTCTCTGCAGCCTGGGAAGGGCTGAGGAGGCCACAGGTCCGCCCATCCCATTCCAGGGATCAGGGGTAGCCCAGGGGACCCGTTCTGGTGCCTCTGGAGCTGACGGCTGCCTAGTGGAGCCACTCTCCCGGGCATGGGAGTGGGACTACAGCACCCTGGCCACACTCTGCCATCTCACCTGAAGGAGCCACAGCTCTCCGAAGTGGCAGCAAGCAGACAAAGGAACAGGCCACCCACAAAGAGGGCCAGGAGCTGTAGAGATAAGGGGACACAGCCCTCAGAGGGGGAGCTGTTGAAACAAAGACGCCCATGGAGACCAGGGGCAAAGCCCACAGAAACAGCAAGCGCACCTGATGGCACTGTCACACACCCACTTTCTGGGACCAAGAATCGTGATTTTTTTCAAGCTAAAAAGCCCAGAAGACGAGTCAATAGCGGGATGGCTGCTGTCGGGACCTGAAGCAGCAGCTTTCTTCTAGATCAAGCAGGGAAAAAAAAGTCACAAGAGCAAACATACAAAGAAATAAAAACCAGGGGCAGAAGGGAATTTGGAGAGCAGATTCTGGAGACCCAGCCTGTGAATAACAACAATCCTAAAGAAGAGGGAGCCATGGAAGGACAGTCAAGAAGTAAGCACATGAGGCCGGGCTCGGTGGCTCAGCCTTTAATCCCAGAGCTTTGGGAGGCGAGGCAAGTGGATTGCCTGAGCCCACGGGTTCAAGACCCGCCTGGGCAACTTGGCGAGACCTCGTCTCTACAATAAATCAAAAAAATTAACCGGGCGTGGTAGTGCGCGCCTGTAGTTCCGGCTACTTGGAAGGCTGAGACAGAAGGATCACCAGAGCCCAGCAGGGTGAGGCTGCAGTGGTCGGGAGCGTGCCACTGCACTCCAGTCTGGGCAACAGAGTGAAACTCCAACTCAAAAAAAAAGAAGAAGTAAGCACATGGAGGCAGAAGACATCCCTGACTTGAAGACAGACCCGAGTCTGCCATAAAACTGAGCTCCCGGCAAGCGTCACAGGAAAGGCCACACACTGAGGAGGGCTCCTAGGCACCAAGGACAAGGAGGAAACCCCACGAGCCTCCAGAGGGCAGGTCACTTACAAGGGAAAAGAAGGAGACTTCTGGCGCACCTGCCGTCGGCAACACTGGTCCAGATGAACATAGAGACCACTGTGCACGGCCAGGTATCTGAGCCGACATTCCCCACCTGTGGGTACAGAAGGGTTCACAGAAAGTGTAACCCACATACCCCACCTGAAGATGATACTCTGACCAAACAGTAAGAAATCTCGCAATGGGGGGAATGGGAAGAACTGAAGGCAGCAGTGTGAGGACCCTTGCAATGCGCACAAAGAAACGTAACTGCTACTTACAGAAGTGCTCGATTATCTCAGCACAACCTAGGAGTGACAGGGGGTTGGGGGGTGGGTAGGTAAAAGCCTGCCAAAGGCCCATCTGCCCGCCACGGAAGTGTGTGTGGACGTGACATGCTGGTCATCAGCCTGGTTTACTAGGAGGGTGATGAATGGGTGAGTCGGACATCTTGGTGGAGAGGGCGGGGGAGGGGTGGATGCATCACTGATCGCTTGTCTGCTTAGAAATATGCATTTGAGGGTCCTAAAAAGAAAAGTGACAGCACAGATGGTGTGGTGAGAGGTCCAGGGGAAGACGGCAAGAGAAGCTGAAACAGCAGTTGGCCAAACCAGCAAAAGTTATACCGTGGAGAAAGACACAAATAAAATAAACAGTAGATATCCAGCCGTATCAGTTAGTTCACTAATTATGATGAGCTGAACATTTCTATTAAAACACAAACATTATCAGATTGGATTGACAAGTAAAAATGTGTGTTGAGGTCAATAGAGAGCTGTAAGTGATTTGTAAAAGGCATTTTATGTAACAAAGAAAGACAGAAAATAGAGTCAAATGAAAACAAGGCAGGAGAGACAATACTAATATCAGATAAGGTGAAATTTAAGGCATGATTTATTAGAGTTTAAATCACTAAGAACTAAACAAAAATAGTATAAAGCCCAAACCCTTGATGGTAGGAGAATTTGATTGAAATGAAATTACAGTGTGTGATTTCAGAATTGAGCAGATCTAGCAGAACAAAAAAATTTCATAAACAAAGAAGACAATGATAAACGGAAACCAGAAAACTTATCTACTATGTATGTAGAGAGAGAACGTGATAACCATCAAATCAAGAATATTCAGGGGCTTTCTTTTGTGTATCCAAAGAATACTTCAAAAATTGATTATATAATGGCCGTTATTAAAAACTTAAGAAATTTAAAACCTAGAGATTTGATAGGCCATATTCTCTTCTCATAATTCAGCAAAAATAAGTAAAATTAAAAGCACCCCAAATCCTAAGGATTTGGAAATTAAGAAACATGGTCCTGCCTAGGTAGTTCCTTGGACAAACAGAAAATTAAAATTAGAAATACGCCTCCTAGCAAGAACTGAAAAGAGGAAGGTTTGCCAAAATCTACGGGACAGAACAAATGCTGCATACAAAAGACAAGCATACCCTTACATGCTCTAATTATTTAAAAGAAAGGAGTATTCAAAAGCAGAGAGAATGACTTGCAAGTAAAGTTAAAGTTAATGAGTGAAAAAATAGAGTAGGAAGGTACACGCAGGCAAAAGATGGTTCTTTAAAAACACTAAGATGGGGCCGGGCTCGGTGGCTCAGCCTGTAATCCTAGTGCTTTGGGAAGCCGAGGTGAGTGGATTGCCTGAGCCCATGGGTTTGAGACCCACCTGGGCCACTTGGCGAGACCTCATCTCTACAACAAATCAAAAATTAGCCAGGCATGGTAGCACGCGCCTGTAGTTCCGGCTACTTGGAAGGCTGAGGCAGAAGAATCACCGGAGCCCAACAGGTTGAGGCTGCAGTGGCTGGGAGCATGTCACTGCACTCCAGTCTGGGCGATGGGAGTGAGACTCCAACTCAAAAAAAAAAAAAAAAAAAAAAAAACCACTAAGATGGAGTTGGCTCACAAAAGGGTCAAGTACATTTGATTAGAAATAAGAAAGGAGACGTAACCACAGGTACAGAAGGAGAATGATAAGGGAGTACTCCTTGCAACTCTGGTAAGATGCAGAAACCTAGAGGCCCTGGGTCATTTACTAGCCAAATGGATACTGCCCACATTGACCAAAGAAGAAGGAGAGTGCGTGAAAGACCAGCGACCATATATGGTAGCATAAGCGAGGCTATGCACACAAACAGATCCCAACATTTAGGACCAAGAGAAGTTCCTGCTCACACAGTCTTGGAAAGGTGTTCTGGTCTCCCCATTGGTTGTTTAGAGACCAAAGCTCTTCACATCATGTGACTCTGCCACCACAGGAGTCTTGTCGTCTGCACTGATCTTGCAGAAGTAAGAACATGGCAGAATGTGACTGGGAGGTTTTATGGTCTGGCCTAGAAACAGGCCATTTCCACTCCGGTCTGCTGGGCAGAAGTTAGTTTCATGGTGCCGCCTAATACAGGGGAGAATGGGAAATGCCTTCCTGCTGTGAGCCCAAAAAAGGAGACACCAGAATTTGGCAAGCAACTAGAAGGATCGTGACTGAGATCGGGAAGGCGATGGGGGTACCACTGAAGAAGTCAACAGGACCACATAACTTCACAGCTGAGTTTTAGGTGGTCCTTAAAGAATAGGTATACCAAAGTTATTTAAGGTATTCCCACATGCTAAAAATAAAAACAGTTCCCTAAGTCATGTTATCAAATCATACTCTTATATCTAAACTCAGGAGCCAAACAAAATCCCACTATCAACTAATCTAACTCATAAAAATAGGTGTTTAAATTCCACATAGATGTCAACAAAGAAAACCCAGCAGCATAAATAAAAATAAACTATAACTGAATAGGGTTTATTCCAGGAATGCAAGGATGGTTCAAAACAAGGAATTCAAAATAAATCACCCTGGCAATAAAAGAGAACAATTATTTGATTTTATGAAAAATCCAAAAAATTTCTAATAAAATCATGAAGTAAAATGAGAATTAAAAGGCACTACTAAAATATTATAAAGAATATTTAATGAACGTGAATAGTACATAGTGAACACTAAAGCTATTTGCATCAAAATCAAGAGTCCTATACTACCATGACATTTAATTTCAAATGTTCTCATGAATGCAACAAAACAAGATAATGAATAGTCAAGATAAATTCAAAAAAGAAACATAAACTTTAATCATTTTTATAATGATGTGATTTTATACCTAGGAATTCCAGCAGACTAATAAAAAAGAAGTAACCACCTGATTTAATAAGAAAATTCTGCTAAAAAGTATGATATTGCCATAGTAAGAGACAAATAGGTTGACAGAACAGAGTGGAGTTCCCAGAACTGGAGCCCAGAATTTATAGGAACAAATACGTATATGACCAAGATGGTTATTTCAATTAGTGGGAGAAACAATGGTTTGTTCAATTAATGATGTTGACACAAATGGCTACCCATTTGGAAGAAAAGAGAGTTGAATCACTACCTCAAACTGGAATAAAATACATTCGAGATGGACCTAGAATTTAAAAGTTTTTAAAAAATCATATAGCATTGGAAATTTAGGATGGTCTATAGATAATCTAGGACTCAGGAAGATCTTTTTAGTCAAGACAGAACATTCATTAGCGGTTTGTTAAAAAGACACATTTGACTATATGAAGACAAGCCAAAAAGTTGTATAGAAATATACACCTTAAACAAAGTCAACGGTGTGACAAATGGATCATAAAAAAAAAATCAGCAATACATAGGACCAATAAGGAGGTATCAATAACATACAAAGAGCTCTTATAATTGACAAAAGAAAGATAAAGAATCTAGTGAAAAATGGTCAGCGGATATAAATAAACACTTCATAGAAGAGCAGGTCCTTAAGGGCAATAAACATATAAGAACATACTCAACCTCCCTGGTTGAGAGGAATCTAAGATTAGATTCCATTTTATGCCATTTGGATTGGCAAAATGAAAATGACAACATTTAAGCCAAAGAGGATGCTGGGGGAAAATACTCTCATACTCTGCTGGTGGAAATGTGGATTATTATATGCTTTGTAAGGCAGTCTTAAAATAGCCATTAATATGAAAATTACCCCTGTTCACTCAGAATTTCCAGCTCCTCAAAATCTATCCCATACAAGTAAAAGCTCCAATATATAAGAATATGTGTTCATAGATATTTACTGCAGCACTGTCCGTGGTGACAGGAGATGAGAGGGAAAGTGGAGATGGAAACTGCTGAATAAAATAAGTTACATCCACACTGCATTATTATGAATATTATGCAGTCATTAAAAACAAGAGCTAGCTGACCCAAAGGATTTCTAGGATGTATAGTTGAGTGAAGAGAAAGATACAAAGTATATATAATGTGATTAATCTCTTGCTCTCCTTTTGAAAAATGCCCAAAACAAATCTGTAAATGTCTAGATATGTTTACATACTGATAACATGGTGCACAGAGGAAAATCTGGAAGTGCTGCTTACCTAAAAGGATGAGCAGAGGGAGAACATAAATAAACAAGCTGCAGTGAGAAGCATCCATCGACAATATCCCATTTATACAAATCACCCATTCTGATGCTCTCTCTAAAATTCTTTTCAATGCCTATCTCATTTTTAACCAAATAGTATCCCACTGTGGACATAACTTTGAACCCTGCTCTTTTCTTTTGATTTAGTACATCATGACTATAGTTCCATGCCCACTGTGTAAGGTCCTCTTCTGGTCCAGCTTCCCCAGAGGGCAATTTGAAGAGAGGTGCCAAGGACCTCCCAAGCACACATCTCAGAGAACATCAGAGGACCCGCCAGCCTTTGTGCTACCTGGCGTACATGAAAAGAAGGAATTCCGCCAAGTCCCAGTAACACCAACAGGGATGTCTTCATGGCTCGATTCTAACAACTGACGTGCGTGGACTCAGACCTTTTGAAATATCCTCCGAGGACATGCCCATCCTAAGTGACTTTTGCCATGGTCCTGACACGCCTTCATCTGTAGGAATCTAGACAAGCAATACGATACCCCCATGGTGTATTTCTCTAAGAGCAGCTCCATGTACTAAAGATGAAAATAGATGGCCAAGAAAAGCCAGAATCAACTTCCGTGAGAAATACAGAACATATACAGCGACTCTCATGTAGGCCAGAGGGGCAAGAGAAAAGGAAGGCCAAGTTCAAATTTCAGTGAATTCCTCCTTTAAGAGCAATGAACATATGCTAGGCAATTAAAACCCTTAAACCCAGAACATTTGCTGAACAAAGTCCCCAGTGAGCAGGGTATAATGTTCCCAACTGGGAAAATCTGTTTGTAGACACAATCCCATCTTTGAATGAAAATAAGCAAATGGCTTTATTCTAGAACTTTTCTACAATCTGGCCCCCTCTGGTTTTCATCCACTTCATTCTTGTAGAGTCCCGCCACCCCAGGAAGACCCCATCCCTGCTGCTGCCCACATGATCTCCCTTTCTCTAAACTTCCACAGAAGGCGCCTTCTCTCGACGGGAAGACACCCTGGACAAGGTCCTGTCCAAGGCCTCTTGGTCGTGTCATAATAGGGCAAGTGTGCTGGGACAATGGGACAGCCCTTTGTATTTACTCTCTCTGCCTTCTACCTCCCACCCCCACCCTGCCTTGCCCCAAACCCCAAACCTCAGCAGATAGCCCCATGTGCCCTTGTTCCTAACCCCAAAGCAGAGGCACCAGGAAATAACCCATCATCTATCTTTTGCAAAAGCCAGTGTTCACTGAAAGAATAAATGGCCCAGAGGGTGAAGAAAAAGGCAATGCCACCGGGCTAGGTGGCTCAGCCTGTAATCCCGCGCCTTTGGGAGGCTGACGTGAGTGGATTGCCTGAGACCGCAGGTTCGAGACCCACCCGGGCAACTTGTTGAGACCTCATCTCTACAATAAATCAAAAATTAGCCAGGCATGGTAGCGCGCGCCTGTAGTTCCAGCTACTTGGAAGGCTGAGGCGGAAGGATCGCCGGAGCCCAGCAGGTCGAGGCTGCGGTGGCCGGGAGCGGCCACTGCA